>LAPY01000633.1:167730-180568 GCA_000970635.1 Eragrostis tef
CGGCCCCGCAACTGCGACCGCCTCCTTTCTCCGCCGCCGGGGTTCCTCCTCTCACCGCCCGCACGGGCACTGGCTGCGGCGCGGCACGGTGAAACTCCCTTTTTGCTGACTCTTTGTACTCTTTCCTGTCTTCGGTATGGTATTTAGCTGAATTTTGATTGTTGACGTGATCAGGGCAGTGCCAATCGGGTGGGCTCCAGCCGCACGTGCTCAAAATAGATGTGGGAGAGGTATTTGCTGCGCTTGTGCTTTTTTGAGTTATTAAAGTATGCTCGTGTGATGATCCTTTTAGCTAGCTCAAGGCATTGTCAATTGACATTTGTGGAATTGTTTCCCCGCATATCCATTCCAGTCTAGTATGTTTGACCCATAGCTTTAATCTTTTGGCTGCAACCACTCCGTTCCTTTTTCTGTTTCTTCAGTAAGTCTGCTTTTACTTGTTTGCTTTTACTTGTTTGGGTCGCAAATATAATAAATGTACATGATTAAGTTGTACTCCCTCCATTCTCAATGTCAAGTGATTTTGTTCAAAATTACACTAGATCGCTTGTTGAGAATACAGGGAGTATATTTTGATTAAATGGAATAGTATGATCTTTCAACTCATAAGACTCACTCATCATCTTTGTTCGAGATATTCATGGTGTGAGCATTTTTTCGGGCGATATTTCCATATGTCTGGGACATCGTAACTTGGTTGGATTGGTCAATAGGATCAGTAGGACACTGCCTAGAAAGACATTGTTGTTTTAAGGTTGTGGATCATGAATCATTGACCTTGCTATGCTATGGACTTGGTCACTCTAGTGCTGCCCTGGTTCCGTCCTCCTGAATGACCCTGTTGTGTTTTGCATGTATGATGTATACAACCTTGTACCATTTCTTATAGATCTATATATAGGGCTACTTGCTATGTTTTCTTATCCATCAAAGTGCTTCATTGAAATTTATATCTGAAACATGATTGTGCAGGATATTGTATCCAGGATTGTGCACGTCTCACTAATAAATGGGAAGGCCATCTCTGTTCTCTCAGTGCTCGGGTCCGTTCAGGAAGCAAAGCTGCTGCACTCATCCCGTGCCATCTTAAATCACAAGGTTTGACCCTAAAAATGGCTAACGTGTCCGAGGTTTAACTTATGTCCTGTTGTTCATTTAGCATAGAAAGAGCATAACTGTAAGATGCATTATTTGGCCAAATAGACAGCTATATCTGAGGTTACTAATATAGAGCTACCGTTGGGTGTGGCTGTTCCATAGTTACCTGTATTATCTGATTACAGTGGGCTATCTTTCCCCGGGTATGTTGTTGTGAAAAAAGTTGGCATAATCAAACTAATCCCTTTTTTGCAGGGTCCTCTAGAAATCGTTGGCATGTTCGGATCCACCTTGACACCTAAAGGTCCTGGATTTGGATGCTTATCTGTGACCCTTGCGTGTGCTGATTGTTCTGTGGTTGGGGGCGTCATAGCTGGACCTCTCATAGCTGCAACAACTGTACAGGTACCTTCTGACGTTCTGATTTTCAAGTTGTGTGATACTTATTGCGAACATTTTTCGTTAAGTGCACAAACATATATATCATGTTTTATCATGGGAAGAACCATGTGAATGTGGGTTTTTTTAGTTGCTTAGTTAATAACATTTTTACTACCTCTGTGCCTGTTTTATTCCTCTGTGAAGGACATAGGTGACAGCAGTAATTCGTAGCTAACTTAATGTACACCTTGCAGGCGATTATTGGAAGCTTTTATAATGATGCTTTCCGGACAAAAAAGACACCTAATATGATTGCATGTAACCTCAATTCTCAAATTGTCACTGGCCACGGGGTCGCACATTACCCCGATACTCATGTTTCCATTGGCAGTGGGATCAGACATCACCCCATTTCTCAGGTTCCCATTGGTACTGAGGGCACACATTACTCCGGTTCTCAGGTTGATATTGGCACTGGGAGCACGCATTACTCCGATTCTCCGGTTCCCATCCACAGTGAGAGCACAGATTACCCCAGTTCTCAGGTTCCCCTTTGTGATGGAAGCACACTTTGCTCCAATTCTCAGGTTGCCATTGGCAATGGGAGCACAGATTATCCCAATTATCAGGTCCCTATTGCCAATGGGATCACTGATCACTCCAATTCTCAGGTTGCCATTGGCAATGGAAGCACAGATTATCCCAACCCCCAGGTTCCCATTGGCGATGGAAGCAGGGATCTCTCCAGCTCTCAAGTTACTTCTGGCGATGGAAGCACGCATCGTCCCGATTCTCTGGATACCATTGGCTCCGAGAGCACAGATTACCCAAATTCTCTGGTTTGCATTGGCGATGGCAGTACAAACAGCAATTATTCTCTGGCTACTGTGGACAATGGGGCCACATATAACCATAAGTTTCAGGTTACTGTTTCTGATAGGGGCATAAATGACGTCAATTCTCAGGTTACAATAGTTGGAAATGGGAGTGATCATAACTCTGATTCGAGTACAGTTGGGGATCAGCGAACACCCTCCGTCAAAGTCGTTGTGGAACAGGTTACTGTTGGTGATGAAAACACAAATTACCCAAATTCGAAACTCCTATTACCCCAGTGATAAGGCTACTGTTATTGAGGGGAGCAGTCCATCCATCGGAGGCTCCACATATGGTGGAACTGGAATTGATCAACTGAGGTAGTTATCAAAGGCCTCACATATGGTGGCTTTATTTAGCATCAGTGTAAGTGCTATAACTCAGCTAGATTTGAGCTTTTATGAATCACCAAAGCATCTTTGGACTTGTAGGAAGTTTAGTTCAGAAGCAGTCGTTTGTAGGAATATTGTACTGTTGGGCTCTCCTGTTGACAAATCCAGTGTGATCGCTTAGCTTGAAATGCTAGAAATGTTAGATTTTGTGCTTCTGTATATTGAGAAATTGATCATGGGTGAAGGATCGAGCTGAGTTGAAAAGTTGGTCTGTGAAAGGCAGGCATTGGTGAAATTGAAAACGTATGATCTGAGCTTTTGAAGGGCACAGCTCTGGTGCAGCTAAGCAGCAGCAAGGCCCTATCGTAATTGAAAATTTGATCTTCGCAGTTGCATGAGGGCGCTTACACTTATGCATTTTTACTCGGTTGCATGTGGGCGTTTCTTGTTTTTTTCCGAAGTCTTTTGTCACATCACTACTATGACTGATGTTGCCCGCTTGTATGGTTTCTACTTTGTGGAATTTTATCTTGGCAAATGGTTCATTACATGGATTGTTAACTAGTCCACTTGTAGCGTATCGTTCTGACGTGAATGCAATTATCTGGGCTGTTGTTTATGGCCTCCGTGAATGCAATTAACTGGGCTGTTATTTAAGGCCTCCGTGAATGCAATTAACTGGGCTGTTATTTATGTCATGGGTGAATGACCTGTTTGTTCTCGTTTGTTTGTTGGGCCAAAAGAGCCTCATATCTTCCTGTTGCCGACAAGTGCTATATCAATCGCTCTCTCGATTCTGGAAAACCATCTGCTAACTTGTGCCTCATACTGCCACCTGTGTGGATGGTTTTGTGAATCACAGCATTGGATTGGACATTGGAGTATGTAACTACCGAATGCGTAGTTGAGGTGCACGTTGAGATGAAAAATGGGAACCCCATCTGTCTCCAAAACAAATAACCAACAAAACAGGCTGAGTAGAAACGAGTGGCGGTCCCTATGAAGAATCTTGACAGCCTGCATCTGCATGACCCTTGAAGACAGCGAAGTGTGAACCTCTTGGGATAGACCAGAACACATCGGATAGGGAGAAAAGAATAGGGAACAGCACAATTATTCATTCATGTTTATGATAACCACATGTCAGTACCGGTGGTATAGAAAACAAGATGAAGGCCGGAACACATGAGAATCCATCAGTTCGTCAGATAAGACCGGTCAAACATAGGACAGATTAGTAGCGGCACTAGCAACTGGTACTAGTAGTAGAATTTAACAGGCTGTTGCGCACCTGCTGTGCACATGCTTGACACATGAGATGATCAGGAACGACAGCCAGTCAATGCTGGCATCCACCAACAGGAGAATAAATTGATCAAAGCAAGCCATGTTCTGTCCAACGGTAGCACATGGTGAGATCTTGCAAAGGAAGTTTTAGAAGATCCAATCGAGATAACCAGATCCTCCTTTGAGTATATTCATTTATCAGATATTCTAACAAGCAATGCCAATTGACTGAGCTCCCTGATTCTAAAAGTCAAGTTATCAACACATCTCAACAAATTGAACATTTCATCATATTATCACACGCCTAGCATTCCAGAAGTGAATGTTACAAACGCATCAGAGCAGAATGGAACCAAGTGCAAGTAAGCAGAAATGAACATGATTGATTGATGTAAAAACCATCCAACAGGAAGAATTGAGACAAGCAATCCTGAATTAGATTAACAACACAAATAGTCAGACACAAGACATTACTGCTACCACTGAACATAAGCGAGTAGAGTACTAGAAAGCAACAGGGCATTGCACAGACACCATCACTGTGCCACAAAATACATCAAGTCATCAACCCTTCACCACTTGGTAAGAAGACAGTTTGCTTACTACTAGTACTAGAATTAAGAGGAAGCAACGACGGTATTATCCTAGTAAACGACACAAGAAAAAAAAAACATCATTGGACAGTGGACACGCTACTAGTCCTGGAGGTCAGCTTCCTCCTCATCCTCGTACTCGCCCTCCTCATCAGCGGTGGCGTCCTGGTACTGCTGGTACTCGGAGACGAGGTCGTTCATGTTGCTCTCGGCCTCGGTGAACTCCATCTCGTCCATGCCCTCGCCCGTGTACCAGTGCAAGAAGGCCTTCCTGCGGAACATGGCAGTGAACTGCTCGCTGACGCGGCGGAACATCTCCTGGATGGAGGTGGAGTTGCCGATGAAGGTGGATGCCATCTTGAGCCCGGTGGGCGGGATGTCGCAGACGGTGGACTTGACGTTGTTGGGGATCCACTCGACGAAGTAGGAGGAGTTCTTGTTCTGCACGTTGAGCATCTGCTCGTCCACCTCCTTGGTGGACATCTTGCCGCGGAACATGGCGGATGCGGTGAGGTAGCGGCCGTGGCGCGGGTCGGCGGCGCACATCATGTTCTTGGCGTCCCACATCTGCTGGGTGAGCTCGGGGACGGTGAGGGCGCGGTACTGCTGGGAGCCGCGGGAGGTGAGTGGCGCGAAGCCGACCATGAAGAAGTGGAGGCGCGGGAAGGGGATGAGGTTGACGGCGAGCTTGCGGAGGTCGGAGTTGAGCTGGCCGGGGAAGCGGAGGCAGCAGGTGACGCCGCTCATGGTGGCGGAGATGAGGTGGTTGAGGTCGCCGACTGTTGTTGGTTTTGTTTGGTGGAGTCAGCATTTGTTGAGCAATCAACTGAATCGTGGGAAGGAGAAGGAAGAGTCAGCACTACTTACAGCTTGGGGTTGTGAGCTTGAGCGTGCGGAAGCAGATGTCGTAGAGCGCCTCGTTGTCGAGCACCATGCACTCGTCTGCGTTCTCTACGAGCTGGTGCACGGAGAGCGTGGCGTTGTAGGGCTCGACGACGGTGTCGGAGACCTTGGGCGAGGGGAAGACGGAGAAGGTGAGCATCATCCTGTCGGGGTACTCCTCGCGGATCTTGGAGATGAGGAGGGTGCCCATGCCGGAGCCGGTGCCGCCGCCGAGGGAGTGGCAAACCTGGAACCCTGCAGATTCATCCACGGAGCAAGGAAGGAAACTACGTTTAGTCCGTAGATCTAGTACCTACTAGGCAGGAGGCAGAGATCCAGATGACAGACGAGACCTTGGAGGCAGTCGCAGTTCTCGGCCTCCTTTCGCACGACGTCGAGCACGGAGTCGATGAGCTCCGCCCCCTCGGTGTAGTGCCCCTTGGCCCAGTTGTTGCCGGCGCCCGACTGGCCGAAGACGAAGTTGTCGGGGCGGAAGATGTGGCCGTAGGGCCCCGAGCGCACCGAGTCCATGGTGCCCGGCTCCAGATCCATGAGGACGGCGCGGGGCACGAAGCGGCCGCAGGAGGCCTCGTTGTAGTAGACATTGACGCGCTCGAGCTGGAGCTCCGAGTCGCCGTCGTAGCGGCCGGTGGCGTCGATGCCGTGCTCCGCGCACACCACCTCCCAGAACTTGGCACCGATCTGGTTGCCGCACTGCCCGCCCTGGATGTGCAGGATCTCCCTCATCTTCTTCCCTCTTCGATTCGACCAACGAAATGCAAACGAAATGCGGGCGGCGGCGGCGGAAGATCTGAGGAGTGGGGCGGCGGCGTTAGCGGAGTGTTAGGGTTTGGGGTACTGAGGGAGGGAGGGGATGCCGCCGCTTTTATAGAAGGCTGACGCCGTCTCATTTTCGGCCGTCCCGGGTTCGAATTTTGAAATTTTCGGCGCGGTTGAAATGAAAAGAATAATCTGGATGGAGACTGCCAGCCTGCCCCCCCCCCCCCATATAGAGATAGAGAGAGAGAGACGTTGCTGGTTGCGGCGTGCCCCGAGCAGGGATTTCAATCCCGACGGATACCTTTCCGGTCCGGTCCGGTAAGTAAACCAGTTTGGTTTTTTGGAAAAATTTACACTGTGTTTTGTAGAAAACCGGTATACCGCTTGGTTTTCTGGTTTTTCAGACCGGTTTTTTCAAAACCGGAAAGTCTGGTTTTTCCATAATTGCAATTCTTGATCCCGAGCACATTGTGCGTCGTCCTTGGAAAATGCATTCTTTGCTATGCTTGCTTGTTGCGAGCTTGGTTGGCCCTGTCGACTGACCATATGCGATGCTTATAACAACTTGCACCATAAAGAATACCTTGTCAGCAGTTGTTTTGCAGCAGTTACAATGTTTCAGTTATTTCTTCTACAGCCGCTACAGTGTTCGTAGTTATTTTTCTGCAGCCGTAGCTGCGGAGCCTACCGAACAGGCTAGTCTTTGTGCCATCAAAAAGGTAGAAGAAAAAAAATTAACCATGCCGATTATAACCAATTGAGTAGGGTGCCGGATCCATCCCTACACGAACAAATATATGCATAGCCGACTAGTCATGTCATACCAGTGGTCCAAAGTCTTATTCTCCTTTATCCATATACGGGGTTTTAGTTAACAATAAAATTAATGGGCTTTGTTGTATGTACTGGGCTGTTTTGTTGCACTGGATTCTCTTCTTCTTCCTTTTCTTCTTCTTCTTATTCTTTGTACTGGACTCTCTCTTCGTGTTTAACCACACGACTCTCTGTCCTGCTTAAGTCACAACGATGGCGGTTCTCAAAAGGAAAAGAAAAAGTTCACAACAATGGCGAGATTGCTCGCGTATTACAAATAAAGGTAGTATTTACCTATTAAGCGAGGATACAACATTATAATTTTAATTCTGGATCTTGAATAATGAGTATGTCGTGCTGATTTAATTCATGACATGCTCTCTCTAATTTGCAACTGATCATGTATTTTTTTATGTTTTATTTGAGCTAAGAAATTTGGGAGGAAATTGAGTCAACCGGGGCTAGTCGGCACGCGGAATTGGCGAGGCCGACCTCTTTTGTTGTGGTCAACAGTCAGCCGACCACCCTGTCTCGGATCGGATCGGAGCCCATCCATTATCCATATATAGCCGGCTCCCAGGCAAAGTATTCTTTTTTTTCCAAAGGAAAAGAAGACGAGAGAGAAGCAACGACGCAACCAGGAAAAGAGAGGAGGAGCTGCCGAGCAGGAATCGCCGCTCCGCGAAGGTAACGACCTAATCGCTTTCTTCTCCGATCGATCCCATCTCCCCTTCCCCATCGACGAGCGCGCGTTACCCCGATCATCAATCAAATCGTTACGGATCCGTATATGCCTCGATCCGGATCCCCTTCTCCTTTCCAAATTGTTACGCCTTCCCCAGATTATCACGAATTGATCGATATCTACAGCTCTGTGCTTCTACTTTCCTAGTTTTTGACCTAATAAAATGTTTGATTTGATCAAAACAACAAATCAGGTTCGCCAAGATGTTGGAGGAGCTGCTCATCTTCACGCGCGGTGGCCTCATCCTCTGGTCATCATGCAGGGCGCTCGGTGGCGCCGCCCTCAAGGGCTCCCCCATCGACGCCCTCATCCGCTCCTGCCTCCTTGAGGAGCGCTCCGCCGACGCCAGCTTCTCCCAGGACAACTACGCCCTCAAGTGGACCTTCCACAACGAGCTCGGCCTCGTCTTTGTCGCCGTCTACCAGCGCATACTCCATCTCCTCTACATCGACGATCTCCTCGCCGCAGTCCGCAAGGAGTTCTCGCAGATTTACGACCCCAAGCGCACCAACTACGATGACTTCAGCGACATATTCCGCCAGCTCCATCTCGAGGCCGAAGCACGTGCCGAGGAGATGAAGAAGTCCAAGCAGGCCATTGTGTCCCGTCCCTCGCCAACTGTATCCAACAAGACCGCTCCCAAGGTCCGTGGTGGTGGTGGTAATGCTGCTGGAAAGAAGGGTGGTGGCTCTGGGAAGGATGACTCGGATGGCGATTCCGGGAAGGACCAGCCCGCTCTCGCAAATGGTACCTTCAAGGGGCAAGACAGTTCTCAGCCCCGTGCTGTTGTTGTTAAAGGAAAGGAGAATGGAGTCCCCAAGGACAATGGGGCCTTTGATGTAAATAAGTTACAGAAGCTCCGAAACCGGAATAATCAGAAGAAAAATGTTCCCACTGAGAATGGAACCAAGAAGCCTACTAAACCTGACACAAAGAAAAAGGTGAACAGGGTGTGGGACGACAAACCTTCCAACCAGAAGCTGGACTTCACAGACCCAGCAGACAAGAGAGGGGATGAGGTGACGGACCAGGTGCTGGTCAACCAGGGAGAAAGCATGATGGATAAGGATGACTATGTCAGCAGCGACAGCGAGGACGAAGAGGTGGAAGATGGCCCCAAAAAGAAAGGATGGTTCTCCTCAATGTTTAAGAGGTAACACGCTCGTGCTTCTCTTCATCATTTCCTAATATTGTTAGCCGAATAATATAAACCCAGACTACTAGGTGTTCACAATTTGCTTTTATTCACTTTATTATACATAAACTCAAGTCATCTGATCTAGACATATTGTTTTCATGGTTTGATATTTATTGCGTCTCGGTTCTTGTGATCAAAACATGCTCTCTAGTGTTGATGTCCTCTTTTTCGTGTTTCGGAATTAATCCTTGTTTGGAAGACCAAATGCAACTAGTCTGCTGGTCTAACATACACATTTTTACAAGCCATTTTTGCTGAATGAAACATAAGCGGGTATTCTAAACAAATCTGCCCACAACTCTGTTACTTGAGCCTATAGATGGTCATATGCCCTCACTAGGGAAATCTTGCCAAAACACCTGGTACACCATGTAAACCACTTTTCTAGTTACACTCTTCTGTGATATATGTTATTACTAAGGTCAGGAAATAAGCTGAGAAATGAAATGCAGGTCAGAATGGTAGTTCACATTGAACAGAACACATCAATCATGATGTGCTGATAGTCTTTTTATGGCACCAGCTAGGTTTTTCTGGCCTGCGATCTTCCACCCACCCTCATTTTTGTACCTTGTGGAACCAAGCAAGCTGTTATTTTGCTGGCTTTAATTTTCTTAGAACTATTCCATTGTGCTAGTTATCAGTTTTCCTATGATTTTCAACTACGAACATATTATGTAATGAGATATTTTGCTGGTACTCAGTATTGCGGGCAACAATGCACTGGAGAAGTCTGATCTGCAACCTGCGCTCAAAGCACTTAAAGATAGGCTGATGACCAAGAATGTGGTATGTGCTTACTCAGAGTTTGTTTACTTGATATAGTTTACTATTTTTACAGCGTTTTCGGTTTGGGTAAGGAACGTTGGCCATGTTTACGCAGGCAGAGGAAATTGCAGAAAAGCTTTGTGAGTCTGTTGCAGCTAGTCTTGAGGGCAAAAAGCTAGGATCTTTCACAAGAATATCATCTACTGTCCAGGTTTGTATCACACCTTCTTAGCAAATATCTGCATCTTCTATTATGCGAACACCTTTTATAGGTTGGTTATAACGTGCATTTGATGGTCACTCCTGCAGACAGCTATGGAGGAGGCTCTTCTTCGCATTTTGACGCCAAGGAGGTCAATTGACATACTGAGAGATGTACAGTCTGCTAAGGAGCGTGGGAGGCCTTATGTCATTGTTTTTGTTGGGGTGAATGGAGTCGGCAAATCCACCAATCTTGCAAAGGTATGTACTTCGGAACACCATCTGTCAGTGATGAAGAAGACTTTCCTGGGACATTCACTCATATCTTATGCCCTCTGAACTGTACAGGTCGCTTATTGGCTTCTTCAGCATAACCTCAGTGTAACACTTGCAGCATGTGACACCTTTAGATCTGGTGCTGTTGAGCAGCTCCGCACTCATGCTCGCAGGCTTCAGGTAGTGATCTAATTTCCACGGCCTCCTGTTTTACTGTTACTGACATCAGTTTTTGGAGTGGTTGGACTTTGGCAATTTTTTGGGGGCATAATTTCTCTTTAAAAAGCAGCTCTCAAATCATATTTTCTCCTTAGCTAATTTGTGGTTCTTGTTGAAAACAAATAATTGTACATTATGTTGAAGCTGGAAAAGGAATCCTGTAGTCACATTGTGATACTAAACTTTGGTTATGTGCCACTTATTAGCAATTAATCAGTATGGCATGCCTATGAAATTTGATTTTATCCAATGAATGGGCCTGTGATTGGCATTACAAATTTTCGTCGGATAATAATTTTGCAGCTATGTTTCTGTAGCAATTTATTTTTTCTTTTGTGCTCCACATTATTTCATGGCCAATTTTTAAATTGTTGGCGATAACCACATATACACTCCTATGTAATTGATTTCTTGGTGAATTTTATTTTCCCGTGTCATCTTTCTTGTTGGCCATATGAAAGGGTACATGCAAGGGATTTGTTCTGTTGATACATGCATTGCACTATGTTGTGGAGTTGTACTCTGTGTCCTTTCTCTCCCAAGGCATGATTTGACATTATTGCTTTGTGTGCAGATACCTATTTTTGAGAAGGGTTATGAAAAAGATCCAGCAGTTGTAGCGAAGGAAGCTATTCAGGAAGCAAGCAGAAACAAATCAGATGTTGTTCTGGTCGATACTGCTGGACGTATGCAGGTAGGTTAAGTGGTTGACTTTCGATGCTCAAAGTATATATCTGTTCATGTGTTGGAAACAGTAATCTTGCTTTTCAATCTGCCCACTTACCTTGTCCTTTTGTTTGAATCTGTTAGGACAATGAGCCGCTGATGAGGGCTCTCTCAAAGCTCATCAATCTCAACAACCCTGATTTGGTTTTATTTGTTGGAGAAGCATTGGTTGGAAATGACGCCGTTGATCAACTCACTAAATTTAACCAGGTATTGACGGTTGTTTCAAGGAGCTGAGCACTAGAATGAATGATGCCTATATGTTGGCAATTACTCACTGTCGAACAAATTTGTTTGGTGTGTTGAACAGAAATTAGCGGATCTGTCGGCTGTTCCTACTGCTAGATTGATTGATGGCATCCTGCTCACCAAGTTTGACACCATTGACGACAAGGTCAGAACTTTGTACATAGTTTTCATGAGACCATTATTAGGGGTAGCACACATTTTATGCAGTGCACTGATGATACAAACTGAAAAAAAAAACATGCAGGTTGGAGCAGCACTTTCAATGGTTTACATATCTGGAGCTCCAGTCATGTTCGTTGGTTGTGGTCAGTCGTACACTGACCTGAAGAAGCTGAACGTCAAGTCCATCGTGAAGACGCTCCTGAAGTGAAGAAATGCTATGTGCTGTGCTCATATGTGTACAGCCAAGCGTGTTTACCTTTAAATCCCCCGTGACCTTGTTTGTCATCTTCATGCTGGTTGTGTGGACCTGTCCCTGGTCAAGTAACTGTTTGTAGTAGTAACTGTCACCAGTGTGCTGATGTTAAATTGGTCTTGTAGCATAATAGTAATCTATATGGGGCTTTAAATTTGGTAATTGGTTGGATGTGGTTTTATTTGTTTCCCCCATTTGGATTTGTTCGAGGCCTGCTTAGTAGCTGCTGTCGCCGGATCGTCTCGATGCCTTGACGATGGCCATTCGACCGCCTCCCCACTCTACACAGTGGGTGGCCGGAATTGCAAGTTGCGTGTGGATACGGCCCACCCATCATCACACAATCTCATGATCGATCATAAGCCTCTTGGGCCGCCCAGAATGAACATCATCCTTTCCAGCCTTTTTTGACTAGACGTGACGAGAGAGACGGCCCACCCGAGAAGAGCCGAGCCGAGAGAAATGGCCGGCCGTCTCACCGCCGCGGTCCTCGGCGGCCATGGCGCCGCCGCCCGCTCCGCCGCCTCCGCCCTTCGCCACCGCGCTGGAATGGGCCTCCCCGTCGGCAACCACATCGTCCCCGACAGACCCGTACGTGCCGTGCTCTGATGTTACCCCTCTTCCCCTCCCGGCCAAATTAAAGGATGCAGGCGTCTGATCTGGTAGACTCTGTCCCGCAGCTCCCCACCAACGACGAACTCGTCTGGGACAACGGCACGCCCTTCCCGGAGCCCTGCATCGACCGCCTCGCCCCGCACATCGGCAAGGTACCTCTGCCGCTCTCTCCCTTCTCCTGAATAACTCACTCCTCATCGTGGCATCATTGTCTTCTCATTCCCTCCCTCAGTACGAGGCGTTGGCCTGGCTCTGCGGAGGACTCGGATTCTTCGCCACGCTCGGTCTCGCCGCCGCTCTCAACGACAAGGCGTCTAAGGTGCCCTATGTGAGTGCCGCCTCAACTGCCTACACCTAGGTTAAAGACTGTGCTTTGATGTGGCT
>LAPY01000634.1:77061-109167 GCA_000970635.1 Eragrostis tef
TGGCAGCGGCAAGATATGCATCGGGCTTTTGAATCTTGAAGCATTTTCTTGTCTTGTTTTCTTCAGAGCATAGAACTATTCTTCAGAACAAGTGTTCTGCATAAATCCGGGACTGAGGTTGCGACGGTCACGCCATTTCAAACTGTGTACTGATCTGTGTTGAACTTTAGTCACCGAAACAGAAAACGGTGTTGAACTTTGACCTGAGCATGATTGCCAATTACTCATTCGATTATCATTAATTCCCGGGTCAGTCTCGCGTCCCTCACCACCAAAACATATGTGCGTTCAAACTATTGGTCGTAGAATATGCAGTGTATACCTGCACTACATAACATTGGTCAGAGACTCGGAGAGCAATTTCATGTCTTTTTGGTCGGCACACCAAACTAACCCACCTGCTTGTTGCTATGTGCAGTGTGTTCACCCATTCTCTACTGTGCAGGTAGCCTGAGTCCCTCTAAAAATAGAAGCTGTTTCTCGGTGGGTTGGTGGAACATGTGCAGTCATATGACTCGATGAGTTCAACGATTTGACGGCGAACTTGGTCTTGTGCGGTTGACTTTTTTTCGTAACGTTTGACCATTCGTTTTATTCAAAAAATATAAGATTTTATCATATATCTTGTAATTATTTGTTTTATTACTAAAGAAAGTTTAAAAATAACTTATAAGTTTACAAATTTAAACTAATATTTTGAATAAGACGAATGGTCAAAAAAGTCAACGTAGTAATTGCTAATGGCGGGCCCGTCGAGGCCCCATCCTCCAACCATACTGCTGGACACGCTCAAAATGTCTGCATTTTTCGGGTCAGGTTTATCGCAATGGCCCGCTCAACACGTCCAGCATCATCAGAGATGTTAATTCATTGTCCTCAGCGGCCTGAAAAGATCATGTGATCAATTATGCAGAGAATCTGATATAGAACTGTCTGCTGTCTATTGCTACACGGGAGAAACAGAAAATGGCGCCAATTGTTAGCGGCAAGGAAGCTAGAAATAGCAAGAAGCTTTGCCTGATCAGATCACCTTTTGCAGGCAGCCATTTCAGGTTAATCGTCTGCTACACGGGCATGCATGTAGTACTAGCAGGCAGTAAAACGAAAGGCTCAATGATCCCGCGTCCGTCCACCTGCTGCCGCGTGCTTTGGCTTTGCTTTGGTGGATGCTCTCCTCTCTGCAGCCTGCCGCTGCACAACCCTTTGCATAGGTGCGACCGTGCGAGAGAAAGCACGGGAGAAGCGAGCGAGCCAACACGTCCTCAACACCAACGCGATCGATGCGCTTGCAAGGAAGGACAAAAGGGCGGCGCAGATCTCCTCGACCCCTAGTCCACACTGGCCTAGTAGAAGCTTTTGCTTTTGCTGCCCTGCTCGCTTTTTCACGACTCTTGCCTCCTCCTATTTGCTGGGGTCAGCACTCAGCAGTGGTCACTGACGATCAGCGGCCGGCGACGGTTTGTGAAGCCTACAACATTTACGTGCAGGTCGGGTCGATCAGGTTTCGCGAAAGCCTAATAGCCTATGGTTATTGATTGAATTAGTGGAGCCGTACTGATGTGTGTGATACGTAAATGGTGAGTGCACGGCGTTGCACTTTTGCAGGACGTGGTAGTACGCCGGACACACGGTAATAGCAACTTAACTGATCTGAACATATTGTTTGGACACATGATGGACTGTAACTGAGGTCCCGAGCTGTACAGTCGTGTCAAATCAAGTCGAGTAATTGTGCCGCCGTCCAAACGATGAGCCCAGTCGAAACAGCTTGTCGACCTTACTGCAAAAAAGTTGTCTCCTCCATTGGTGACTGATCAGTGATCAGAGATGAATAGCCGCGAGATGACAACTGTGAAAAATGTTTTTTCATGCAACAGGTTTGTACGAATGTTCATGTATATATATTGCACGCAAAAAAGTGTATATATATTGCTCGTAAGGTGTGTATATTTTTTCTCAGTGGACAATGGTTGTTTTTTCTGTTGGTGTACCTTGGAGAAGCCATAAAATTCTGCTTGCAACTGCCATGAAATGCTACAACGAAATTATGTATTTTATTCAGTTGGGACCGAAGCAATTAGCTCTGCTTGTGTTTAGTAATCTAAGTGCAGAATGGTGGGAGTGGTTCTCAAAGTTAAAAAAGGCTTTTGAGCTTTGCCTCTACTCCCTCTGTTTTTAAATTGATGTCGCCGTTGACTTTTTTGGTAACGTTTGACCATTCGTCTTATGATTTGTTTTATTACTAAAGAAAGTTTAAAAATAACTTATAAGTTTACAAATTTAAACTAATATTTTGAATAAGACGAATGGTCAAAAAAGTCAACGTAGTAATTGCTAATGGCGGCCCTCAACGCCTTGACCCCCACCGTTTCCCTGAGTCCCTGCCTAATGGGCCCCTGAGAGTTCGTTGGCTAGTCGTCGCCCCGTAGCCAGCATGCGTTCTGTTGCAGCAGAATCCTTCATGTAGTACTGTACTCCAGTGAAAGACACAGATGCAGAGATGATGCTGTGCAGGTTCATTTTTCATCCAACCATTGCTTCCGCGTTTAGTTTCCTCCATTGCAAGCTACCGCACAATGTACCTGGCCAATTCATTTCGGCTCCAGGTACTATTCTGTCCGCCCATTTGGAACGGGAAAACAGAGAGCAAAACGTTTTCGCATGTAGGGGGTCCGTTTGGACCGAAGTTCCGCACCATTTTGCCTTAGACAGATAGCAGCCACGGAACAATCCTTGTCAGTGGAGAAATTCAATGCGTATCGTCCAGACATGACGTTTGGTTCCTCGATTGCCCGCGACATGTACTGCTACTGATGCTACGCATGGCAGTCTGCCGGGCCACATCTATGCGGACAAGTACAGACGCCCTATGCAATTCGAGACTGCAACGCCAAGCCCCGTTGGCCACAGAGATCTCGCTTTGCTTACGTGAAAGAGATGTTTTCTTCAGTGGGCAACAAAAGTATGCACACACATCTGCTGGCGATCTACGAGTCACGCGAGAGGTGCACCATGCATGAAGATCCGGAGCCTGCTGCATGAGGCGAGCGAGCGGTTTCGTGCGTGCCTTGATCGATCCAGGTCAGGTGGCCTCCGATCCTGCTGCCGTAGCGTTAACTGTATCCTTCCTCTGTTCCTCTCTTCTTTGAATGAGGGCGGCGGGCGGGCGGGCAAAAAAGCCCGTCACGTCGCTGGGGCGCAGATCGAAGTGGTAGGTACTACTGTACTATGCAGCTGCGGTGGGCGTTGGCACGCGGGGCACCCACAAGTCCCACCAAACACACACACACACACATGCGACGATGGAGAAGAACGGTTGGCCTTTCGCTCGGGGACGCTGCCTGCCCTGCCGTCTACTACTCCCGCGCGCGGTAGGTGCGGCCTGCGGTGCGGTAGCTGGCTGGCGACGCGCGCGCGCGCCACGGTTCGTCCACATGGCTGCACTATGCGCCACACGACGCGCGACGGCGAAGGATCTCTCTCTCGTCGACTGGGTGGGTGGGTTGGTGCGTGCGGTCGCGCTGATTGGTTCGAGTTTTTCGGCGTGGCGACCGTGTGGACGTCGATTGGAGTGCTGGCACTTGATGATCCAATCCAAAGAGGGAATGCGTTGGTATATTAGAGACGAGTAGAGTACCACTGGAACGGGAAAGCTCAAGTTGCCAAAAGAAACGAAGCTATAGCAGAGAAGCACAAAGCGACGACGGACCTCTCTTGTTACTTAATTCGTCTGCGGGCTACGGCCGAAAACCTGAACCACCTACGCGAGCGAAGCGAAAGCGTGACTAGAGTTTGTATGGGCTTGAGGTCGGCTCCAATCTCCGACGGCGAAGGAAGGACCTCTCTCGTTAATCGAATGTAGCCCGCTAACCCCCATGAGAAACTGCATTCCCTTTTTCTTTTCTCAAAAATAGAGCAGGTTCTTTTCCATTATCAAGTTTCTCCTGCCTATTAACAGTCAGAAGAAAAAAGATTAGTACTATTAGGTTTACGAAGAACCATAGGCACATGTAAAAGATTCGTCTCTTGGCTGTGACCCCTCTTTCCTTAACCAGATGTGCCTTGATCTTGTCCGATACAGAAAGATCACATAGCTGTGTGAATCTTAGGTCTTGCTTAGCAAGGCTTCTGCTTATTAAGCAATCTACTTATTTTAAAACTATTTTTACTTTATTATAAGAAATCAACTTAACTAATAAGTTCTTGCAGAATCCTGGTGTTGTATAACTTCCGTGAATAAGATGTGAAATTAGTTATGCTGAACAGATCCATGTACCACGAAGGAACCGCCTAAAAGAGTGAACTCAGTTGGCCTGCCAATCCCATGATAATAGCGCAATCAGCTGTGAAATTGTGCAATCAGCAGCGGCGCGGCGACAGGGATACCAAAGCAATTCAGTAGTAGAATACAAACAGTTCCATCCACTTCATCAAACAGCCAATGAAATTTTACTTGAGTCCGACCAACATGGACACGGAAATGCACACTTGAGTACTGTCATTCAGAGCGTGCGAGAAAGAAGAACAAATAGCACAACAAAGTACAAAAGTCAAAGAAAAAAACTGCAGAGCATGGAGCAATACAACATATGTACCCTCTGGAGAACTGATCAAGAAACGAGACGGCCGTGCTACTTGAGCTCCGGCGGCGGCGCGGGCGGCGCGAACTGCGGCGGTGCGGCCGCCTCGGCACGGCCACGGTTCCGGCCGAACAGGTAGCACCCCAGCGCCACTATGATCAGCAGGAGGATCGCCGGGATGGATATCACAAGCTCGAACATGGCTGAACCTGCCTGCCTCTCCTCCTTCCTCTTCTTTCCTGCAAGACAGAGAGCGACGTCAAGAAGGCAAACACACACGCCCCGCGTGCTGTGTATGTCATGGAAGAAACGATAAGCACCGCAAGCAGGACGTGGATCACAATTGCAAGCGATGGGATGACAGGTGGCGGCATCTCAGGCCACGAATTTGCTTCAGTACCAGGTGCAATAGTTGACGCTTGCAACGAACTGACCTAGTACAAGCCTGGACTCTGGATCGTGGTTAACAGGTTAAGTCAGAACCAAGACAAAAGTTGTTAAACGTTCCTACGTCAGAGAGGCCTGGCTTGTTTGGAAGGTTTGTTTGAGCCAGGATCCCTGACGTTGGCTATGGCCACTGATCGGTGGACCCGACCCCACCTGTCAGTGGGCACTGCACAGCGTGCAGTAACTTCAGGGGATCCGAGACGCCAGGAATGATCGCTGCTTCGACATGCATCCAGCAGGACAATGACTTTGCAACGGCCTGCTGCACTGACGCCTAACGAATACTGATCATTGTTTCTTGTATTGCGTTTGGAGTTTAGAGGTTTTTCAAAGACAACAGTCACTTAGGAAAAAAAATCATTCCAACTGAAGGCTCCTTTGTAGACCTCGGCATTTGATATATATGTTACCGATTTACGAATGTCACAAGTTACTGTTTGAGTTTTGCTGATGATACAGAGTACGGGTACCAATGATCTGAAACAAATTGTAAGAATATGGAATATACTGCAGACTAGAAATGCGGTGTGAACAAACTGTACAACAGTTATGGTCATGGGCAGCACAACAGTTCAACCTTGCACACATCTAAGTCTTTTCTTAGTCAAGAGAAGCATAAAAGACTTTTCAGCTTGCAGAGAAGATACAGAAAATAGCCACATGGTGATGGCTATCTCATTAGTTCTTCTCTAGTTGCTCAGTTAACAACTAATTAAGCAGATGAAATTACACCAAACGTAAAAGTTGAAACCCATGAATAGATCTCATTTGCTCATGACTATGTACTTCCTTGCATAAGATAGTCCCCTCCTTGGAAAAGTGTCTTCAGGTTACTGCAAGGCAGAAAAACAACAAATCAGAACTGCTGCCTGCCTCTCCTCCTTCCTCTTCTTTCCTGCAAGACAGAGAGCGACGTCAAGAAGGCAAACACACACGCCCCGCGTGCTGTGTATGTCATGGAAGAAACGATAAGCACCGCAAGCAGGACGTGGATCACAATTGCAAGCGATGGGATGACAGGTGGCGGCATCTCAGGCCACGAATTTGCTTCAGTACCAGGTGCAATAGTTGACGCTTGCAACGAACTGACCTAGTACAAGCCTGGACTCTGGATCGTGGTTAACAGGTTAAGTCAGAACCAAGACAAAAGTTGTTAAACGTTCCTACGTCAGAGAGGCCTGGCTTGTTTGGAAGGTTTGTTTGAGCCAGGATCCCTGACGTTGGCTATGGCCACTGATCGGTGGACCCGACCCCACCTGTCAGTGGGCACTGCACAGCGTGCAGTAACTTCAGGGGATCCGAGACGCCAGGAATGATCGCTGCTTCGACATGCATCCAGCAGGACAATGACTTTGCAACGGCCTGCTGCACTGACGCCTAACGAATACTGATCATTGTTTCTTGTATTGCGTTTGGAGTTTAGAGGTTTTTCAAAGACAACAGTCACTTAGGAAAAAAAATCATTCCAACTGAAGGCTCCTTTGTAGACCTCGGCATTTGATATATATGTTACCGATTTACGAATGTCACAAGTTACTGTTTGAGTTTTGCTGATGATACAGAGTACGGGTACCAATGATCTGAAACAAATTGTAAGAATATGGAATATACTGCAGACTAGAAATGCGGTGTGAACAAACTGTACAACAGTTATGGTCATGGGCAGCACAACAGTTCAACCTTGCACACATCTAAGTCTTTTCTTAGTCAAGAGAAGCATAAAAGACTTTTCAGCTTGCAGAGAAGATACAGAAAATAGCCACATGGTGATGGCTATCTCATTAGTTCTTCTCTAGTTGCTCAGTTAACAACTAATTAAGCAGATGAAATTACACCAAACGTAAAAGTTGAAACCCATGAATAGATCTCATTTGCTCATGACTATGTACTTCCTTGCATAAGATAGTCCCCTCCTTGGAAAAGTGTCTTCAGGTTACTGCAAGGCAGAAAAACAACAAATCAGAACTGCATTTTACAAAGGAAAAAAAAAGAAGAAGAAAGGAAACCATAGAGAAGACGTACGCTGTCCTTATTGTTAGTGTATTTACAAACAATAATTTTGCATAGATCAACAGAAGTGATTGCAGGTGTCACTCAATGGAAGTTTGTGCCTGGATTTGTATCTGACACCTACTTCATCATATTGATGAAATTTCATACAAGAAAGAAAGGCAAAAAAATAATCTGATACTGTATCTTATTTGTCTTAGTTCTTCACATATACCACTCAAAAGGAGCATATGACAACGGGAAATCACTTGTGTCCCATTCTTAGATGACAAATAAATAGTAGATCAAACAGAAATTGCTTGGTGCGAAATACAAGAAGATTGTACCTTTGAAAGAACCCCAGGAGATACCGAAGGATGTACCAAAAAAGGCAAATCATCAATGTATCTGATTATAGTCAAGTCATAACATGTTATAAATATTTGGTGATTAATCGAAATTCAAAAGAGCATTTAGAGTTGTAATATTAAATCAGGACAAAAACCCTAAAAAACTTTTGATCTTTGAATATCCATTGATGCAGTCAGAACAGGTTCCCAACATCCAAAGGTTTTTTTTTTTTTTGATAAGTCCAACATCCAAAGGTTGTCACTGATGTGGATAGAAACCATCATTCTATCATGTCCCTGTTTAAGGAATTTAGGAAATTGACAAAATTTATTACATAGTTTCTGGAGCAAGAGACTGGGGGTATTTAAATATATTTTGTTTTCCAGCATTTTCTGCATATGCTGAGTTGGAGTTGCCAATTTATAGGACATGCACGTTACTGTCATGCACATAATCTAGTATGCAATTTCAAGAGATATGCCAATTGGCAGCTTTAAGAGCATGTCATAATTGAGGCAGGGTTAACAAGGCTTCACGGACACAAGAGGAATTCACTGTCTTTTACTGAAAAGTGATTGGGGTTATTATCATAGTTGCCTAGTTCAAACAACCGTGATAGTTATCTCTGCATCTTTCAGTCCTAGTGTCAAACCAAATGTTACAGACCTCTAAAATACATTCTCTTCACGTTTGGTGCTACAAACTCAAAATCTTAGAACTAGAGTCGGTTTACAATATAACTGAACCTTAATTGATACAATTCCACAAAGGATGTTCACAATTCTGGTTGGCAGCAGTAAAAAAGTAACAAGTGATCTCCTTTTATACAAAATAATGAATGATGAACTGCAAGCGAAAAGATCCTAAATTCCATAATTCCAGAGGGTATTCACATAGGATTCGCAGATTCGTAGCAAGTAAGACGAGTGAAGGAAGACTGAACAGGCCAGGTGCTAAGTCTATGGAGAAATCAGGTGGGGAATCAGAGAAGCATTGGGGAAGGATACTGAAGAGGTAGCGCTCCCACCAATCGAGCATGTAGAGGCCGATGGTGACATTGTAGAGGTGGATCTTGCGCCCAATCCAGTTCATCCTCGTACTCCTCCGCCCAACAAGTGATCTCCTTTTATACAAAATAATGAATGATGAACTGCAAGCGAAAAGATCCTAAATTCCATAATTCCAGAGGGTATTCACATAGGATTCGCAGATTCGTAGCAAGTAAGACGAGTGAAGGAAGACTGAACAGGCCAGGTGCTAAGTCTATGGAGAAATCAGGTGGGGAATCAGAGAAGCATTGGGGAAGGATACTGAAGAGGTAGCGCTCCCACCAATCGAGCATGTAGAGGCCGATGGTGACATTGTAGAGGTGGATCTTGCGCCCAATCCAGTTCATCTTCGTACTCCTCCGCCCCGCGAGGCCTGGCACGGCAGACGGCGCCGCAACCCGCAGGTCACCTCGCTGAGATCCGAAAGTAGGTAGCAGCGGCCTGTCAGATGTGGAAGAAGATTGGACTTTGACGTATCTCGTTGATCTGGATCGTTATTATTAGCTTCAACGCTTCAGGTCGAATTCCCTGGGGTCCTTGCGATCTACTACGGACGGTTCAGATAGAGTCCAACGACCAGATCACTCACACGGAGCGACTGAAAGCCTGAACTGAACATTTTGTTCAAGGTTAAAAAAAAAAGTTGTTCAGGTATATAAACTGAACATTGCCTCACACAATCATAGCTGACTGTCAGGTGCGAGCATTGTCAGATTGAAGAACGTTAGGTACCAGAGATCTCTTCGCACGAGTAGTTGCAACACCACTATATCTACTTGTCTATCTCTGCGGACGGCGCGCTAGTTGATCGCTTCACATCGATGATCATGGATCCACCACCACCGCCACCGCCACCGCCGTTTGGTCCCCAGGTGCCCCTGCTTCCACCAGCTCCCCAGCCGCCGCGAGATGATCTTCTGAATCTATGGTAAGTTCCTCGCTGTATTATTGTTAATCGAGGAAGGGGAAGGAATGTTCTTTTTACATGCTTTCGTTTTGTCATTACAGTCTGACTCAGTTGTGAATATAATTGCTCGCATCTTGTGGCTCCTCTGCTGCTGCGGCCTGTTTACGTGCTGCTGCCCGCCGGCGTTTGAACCAGCGCCGCCACCATTGTAGCTGCAGCGCGACATAGTTGTTCTGTGCATGAATCCATCCAGATGGATGGAGCAGCCTAAAATGTCTCGTGTTTTGTCACTGTTGTGCTTTTGTTCCTCATATGAGGATATGGTTCTCTACCTAAGCTTTCGTAATGCGGAAGCATACTCCATGTACTGATGTACGTACAAAATATTCCCTTCAACTGATAATGAAATGAAGACGTATTCATGTTTAGCTACCGTACCCTTCAACTGCGTGTTGTTTCTTTCGCGTACCACAGACGAGACTCAAAACCTACAAGATCCTGATAATGCTGCGGTAATGCATGCCACGCGAACCTGTGCAGGATGCGGCATGCCGTTCGCGCCTCCTCGTGCTGTGTCCATCCGCGGCGACGCCACGCTGTACGACCGGCATCCCAACCGCAGCACGCCCTTGCTGAACAGCTGAAGCCTTGGAGCTCGCGGCGATGCGCTGCGCACTCATTGACGAGTGGAGGCACACACTATCAGGATTCAGGCAGGCACAAACAGGTAAGGAGTAATGAATGCGATTAGTACTCGACACGGAAGGACAAGACCATAAGCCTCAACATTTCGTTATCAAATATACTGCAGATGGTACATGCTCCAGCTAACAACAAACCATGAAACGTGTGTTCATGCGTCATCACCATGACACATAAGAAATGGTTCCAGACTTCTAGTTAATCCTCCAAGACGTACTTAAACTACAGAGCTCAATACAGGCATGGCTTCCCCAAACCCAGGACAAGGGCACGACTGCAGGGTGACTCCTAGGGCAGTTGGGCGCTCACTTCGGGTTCCTCAGCACGATGATGACAGAGTCACCCCTGAGGAACATCTTGCTGATGAACCGGTCCTTGTTCACAGGAAGAGCCTTCTTCTTGCCCTTGCCAGTCTTGGGGACCTGGAAAGAAATCAGTGACAATCAATTAGGATTTCAGGAATTGGTTGTATGATTGTGGTATAATCACAGTTTGGTAGCTCGGTTTGTTACCTCTGTCCACATTTCACGGACGTTCTCGAGCACCATGTTACAGTGGCGATCAAAAGCGCGGACACGACCTAGTAGCTTTTTGTTGTTGCGGCAGTTGATAAGCACCTGAAGGCATTCAAAAATAGAAGTTTTAGCTTGGTTGAATTGTTGTAGGCAAAATGTGGCAGTAGATCATCAAAATGGTGACAGAGATTCTTATAATCACCAAAATATTCAGAAGAAGATAACCAAAGATGTACAGCAAAACAACTAATACTGTGATGGGAGCATGAAACATGCTATAAAACTGATTGCAATATACAAGAAGTTACATATAGAAACAAAAGACTAACTTTCTATTCACCAATGAATATTCAAATTTCCGAGCTGGGAGAAAAATGTAACGATAACAGAGACTGAGATATGTATGAACTCGTTTCCTTTATCCGGCATGTATATTACACTTGGTACAGAACCACAGAACAAACCTTCGCAAAATAACTGCAAGGGACTAGGATAAAGTTCGCACCTGGGTGTTGTTCTTAACACTCATCATTAGGACAGACAGGGGACCTGTGCTGAATTCCTCCTCCTCTTTCTTTCCAGCCTGCTGTAAATAGTTAAAGAAGAGATTGTTAGCATTGTCTCAAGTATACTGATAGAGGTTACAAATGCTACAGACACCTACAGACAACCAAAACATCTGCCTCTTGTGAAAATAGAGATTTGCAAAATATTTCTTTAACGCACACAGTGACAGATCCAAAAGACTTTTAAGTGCACATAAATAGCTAGCTTGCTTAAAAACTTAGGAATTAACGACTGAATGCTCAAGCAGCTTCATGGAATCATTCAAATGCCCTTGTTGTCATGTTGGAATAAACCAATTCAGGGCCTAGACAGGCAAATGTTTCGGAGGTCATACCTCACAACTAAATGGACTAACTAGCCTAATTCTAGGGTAAAGAAAACAAGATGGGAAATACTAAGTTCAATTCTTCTACAATAAAGGACCGAGTTCCCCACATTAAATTCTACTACATCTCAAATAATAACATTACACCCAAACAAGGAACCTGGATTTTGAATAGCAGAGAGGGAGGAACTTACGTTCTCGTCCGCCATCGCCTTGCCTCCTGCAAAGGGGAAAACAGAGGGCAACCTGGGTTAGCCAAGCTGAGGAGCGCTAAGAAACTACAAAAGCGAAAACACAAGCCAGCAACTAGCATCTATACGATTTGCACAGGATGAGAAACAATGGAAGCTACGAATCATATCTGAAATCTCGCAGGGAAAGTAAAACCCTAACCCGACGGTGCGCCCTTAACCCGTCCGTATCAGTAGTACAGCGAGAGATGATTTCGTACCTTCTCCGCGTCGACGGCGAGCTGCTCCGGATGTTCTTGGTGCGCCGCGAGAGGGGACAAAAACCTTGGAATTTTTGGGCGTCCTTTGCCTTCCCTAGCCTGTGTTTTAGCGGCGGCGTGGGACCAAAGATGTACAGCAAAACAACTAATACTGTGATGGGAGCATGAAACATGCTATAAAACTGATTGCAATATACAAGAAGTTACATATAGAAACAAAAGACTAACTTTCTATTCACCAATGAATATTCAAATTTCCGAGCTGGGAGAAAAATGTAACGATAACAGAGACTGAGATATGTATGAACTCGTTTCCTTTATCCGGCATGTATATTACACTTGGTACAGAACCACAGAACAAACCTTCGCAAAATAACTGCAAGGGACTAGGATAAAGTTCGCACCTGGGTGTTGTTCTTAACACTCATCATTAAGACAGACAGGGGACCTGTGCTGAATTCCTCCTCCTCTTTCTTTCCAGCCTGCTGTAAATAGTTAAAGAAGAGATTGTTAGCATTGTCTCAAGTATACTGATAGAGGTTACAAATGCTACAGACACCTACAGACAACCAAAACATCTGCCTCTTGTGAAAATAGAGATTTGCAAAATATTTCTTTAACGCACACAGTGACAGATCCAAAAGACTTTTAAGTGCACATAAATAGCTAGCTTGCTTAAAAACTTAGGAATTAACGACTGAATGCTCAAGCAGCTTCATGGAATCATTCAAATGCCCTTGTTGTCATGTTGGAATAAACCAATTCAGGGCCTAGACAGGCAAATGTTTCGGAGGTCATACCTCACAACTAAATGGACTAACTAGCCTAATTCTAGGGTAAAGAAAACAAGATGGGAAATACTAAGTTCAATTCTTCTACAATAAAGGACCGAGTTCCCCACATTAAATTCTACTACATCTCAAATAATAACATTACACCCAAACAAGGAACCTGGATTTTGAATAGCAGAGAGGGAGGAACTTACGTTCTCGTCCGCCATCGCCTTGCCTCCTGCAAAGGGGAAAACAGAGGGCAACCTGGGTTAGCCAAGCTGAGGAGCGCTAAGAAACTACAAAAGCGAAAACACAAGCCAGCAACTAGCATCTATACGATTTGCACAGGATGAGAAACAATGGAAGCTACGAATCATATCTGAAATCTCGCAGGGAAAGTAAAACCCTAACCCGACGGTGCGCCCTTAACCCGTCCGTATCAGTAGTACAGCGAGAGATGATTTCGTACCTTCTCCGCGTCGACGGCGAGCTGCTCCGGATGTTCTTGGTGCGCCGCGAGAGGGGACAAAAACCTTGGAATTTTTGGGCGTCCTTTGCCTTCCCTAGCCTGTGTTTTAGCGGCGGCGTGGGCAAGAGCACCGACTGTGCTGTGCGGACACCATGAGAGGCGGTTGAAGTTTTGGGCCGGGCTATTATTCGGGCCACTTGTCGGGCAGAAGTGGTTACAGGCCCAATAGAGAATCACATTGCTGTTATACCCGGCACCCTAGTAAAGTGACATTTTCCACTCAAAAATTAAACTGACTCGTGAGGGTTGATATTGAAGTTCTTAGATAATAATGAATGACATGACCCTCTACCACAGGTTCATTGGTCCAGTTGAATTTTAGTTTTCTGGTCGACTTAGTCCAACACTTCTATATGACAAGCTAGTGTTATCGCGAAAAAAGAAAAAAAACTAGTGATTCACATGGAAACACATCCTAGAAATATTTTGATGGTTTGTATTTGCTACTCAGAAAATTTGTAGTCTTGATCATATATGAAATTATTGTGTTAATGACAGCTGAGGCAATCATTGTGTTAATGACAAATGAGGCCCACATGTGTCGCTGACAATGACAAATATGAGACCGATGATGTTTGCAATGACACTTAAAAAATAATAATGCAGTCCTTGTGTTTGAGAAGCTGAACAACAAGTATACTCACCGGTGGGTGGTGGCTCTTGCAATGGCAATGACCGAATGGGTTATGGATGGACTAGTTTTGATCCAATCAGCGGTTAGGCCGACACTCGTGGTCCCTGGCTTCATGCTTTTTCGTCGTGATAACGATTCCAGCGTCGGATAATATCCGGGAGCAAAATAAGCACGTGATTGATTGCACGGGACATGCAGTATCGTGCAGGGCGTCGTGCTTGGAATTCTGAATCTGAATCTATCGACTGCTTTTACATCTTACGTGCGTGCTCAGACATGTATAGTGACATTTAGGGCTGAACAAAAAGCTCGTGACTGGCTTGGTTCGACTTGACTTGGCTCATTTATTTTTTCCAATAAGTCGAGCCAGCTTTGTAGCTCGTTATGTTAACGAGCCACGTTCATCAATCCCGTCGGTTCGCCAAAAACAAAAAATGCCGTCGTCGTATGGAATATATACGCCTGCTTGGTGCGTTCATAACTGGTGTGCGTTTTCCCTTGCTTGTCTTGTCCGAAACTTGGGTCCCACTTCTACCCTGATTCGATCGATTGACAGTTCGACATCACATAATTCACATTGAGCAGTGAGCAGTAGGTGTACTACGACCCTGTTCTTTCTCGTGCAATGGACAGTTAGAAATTAACAGAGCGAAGTACAAGGGGAGCGGACCAGATACTTACATTTGATGACAAGAAACAAGACAGAAGCATTATAATTCTAGCCGATTTGATTCTAGATGAACTTCCCCTGCAGCAAACTAGGCATAGTCCAACTGTGATGCATATGCATAAACTAGAGGCGGCAACTGTAGAAGTGGCATGCATGCCCCGCCCGCGATTCGTGACCCGGTGGGTGGTGGCTCTTGCAATGGCAATGACCGAATGGGTTATGGATGGACT
This sequence comes from Eragrostis tef, assembly GCA_000970635.1. Lineage (NCBI taxonomy): Eukaryota > Viridiplantae > Streptophyta > Magnoliopsida > Poales > Poaceae > Eragrostis > Eragrostis tef. The sequence continues at coordinate 91,781 of LAPY01000634.1, forward strand.
AGTTTTGATCCAATCAGCGGTTAGGCCGACACTCGTGGTCCCTGGCTTCATGCTTTTTCGTCGTGATAACGATTCCAGCGTCGGATAATATCCGGGAGCAAAATAAGCACGTGATTGATTGCACGGGACATGCAGTATCGTGCAGGGCGTCGTGCTTGGAATTCTGAATCTGAATCTATCGACTGCTTTTACATCTTACGTGCGTGCTCAGACATGTATAGTGACATTTAGGGCTGAACAAAAAGCTCGTGACTGGCTTGGTTCGACTTGACTTGGCTCATTTATTTTTTCCAATAAGTCGAGCCAGCTTTGTAGCTCGTTATGTTAACGAGCCACGTTCATCAATCCCGTCGGTTCGCCAAAAACAAAAAATGCCGTCGTCGTATGGAATATATACGCCTGCTTGGTGCGTTCATAACTGGTGTGCGTTTTCCCTTGCTTGTCTTGTCCGAAACTTGGGTCCCACTTCTACCCTGATTCGATCGATTGACAGTTCGACATCACATAATTCACATTGAGCAGTGAGCAGTAGGTGTACTACGACCCTGTTCTTTCTCGTGCAATGGACAGTTAGAAATTAACAGAGCGAAGTACAAGGGGAGCGGACCAGATACTTACATTTGATGACAAGAAACAAGACAGAAGCATTATAATTCTAGCCGATTTGATTCTAGATGAACTTCCCCTGCAGCAAACTAGGCATAGTCCAACTGTGATGCATATGCATAAACTAGAGGCGGCAACTGTAGAAGTGGCATGCATGCCCCGCCAGCGATTCGTGACCCTTGGGGACATGCGATATGTGAATGATGGGCATGGAGCATGCCCGGCCAGCAGTCAGTTCAGGGAAGACAACTGAGAGAGTATGGGGGTATGGGTTGGACTTAGGAGCGGCGGCAGCCGTACTACATGCTTGTTATGAGACCAAGACAGGGAATACAAATTTCATTCCTTGTTCTTGCTCCAAGAACCACCTTGGTTTATGACAAGTAAAAAATGAGACGATTTCGGGCCGTGGAGAGCGTCGTACAAGCATGAGTGTTAGGGATCCCTCCTGTTTTCAGAGGTAGCCATTGCTGAATGTTGCACTTGGACCTCTTTGCTCTTTGGCCTTTGGTAGAGGAGTATTGTACTCCCAGATGCTATGCACGGGCTGTGTGTGAGTATGCTTGTCTGGTCGGCCGCGAGGACTTGTCGGGAAATTACTACTAACCGTACGCATCCAATGTAATTAACGAAGCACATTGCAGTACACATACATTCAGGTGAATACGGCTTGCTATACAGTACTTTATAAAGCTTGCACGGACCAAATTAAGCAGGTATCGGATAGGATGCTAATTCCGGGGTAGGAAGCTACGTACTCCAGCAAGCACAGGCTAGCCATGCGAGCTTGTCGCCTGTGAACAGTCCAACCATGCGTGTCTCATACATTCGCCACACATGCAGATATCGACCAGTTCATGCACATGATATTTAACGCCGGAACAAGCACTGAATTTTGCACTGCTCACACATTCACGACCTTGCCCGCCTCACGGTGATCCTGCTATAGTAGTATTGCAGCGTGAGTTACTACTGGTGCAGCGTAAACTTTTTTAATGCCAAAAGCCACTTGTGCGATCCCCAGTCTATCCGACGCCATTGCCAGGCTCTCAGCAGAATTCTTCAGGACGCTTCAAGATAGTAGGCGCAGAGAAAATCCGTTAAACAATTTGTCTTCGGCACCGTTGCCTGTGGACGCCAGACTGCTCTAGCCGCGGCAATATGTAGTGTACGACCCTATCAGTAACTCCAAAGAAAGAGTTACACCTGCAACAACCAGCTGCTGTAATATTGCATGCCTTTTCGTCCAGAGCACGCACGTACCTGACCCGTACGTAGGTACCTATACGTACGTGCGTAGGTATATGCTGGCTTTTGACCGGTTCAACGTAGATCGATACGGTGCTGGCCCTCACGCTTCAAGCTGATTACGTACTGTCTAACATCGACGCAACCGTGCTAACACCATGCATGGGTCCATCTCAAAAAAAAAAAACGCCATGCATGGGTCCATGGCCCCTGCAGGAAAATGCCCTACTGAGTACTGATCTCGCGAATATATCGATTCCTGCCAACGATGACACTATGACTTCAATTCATCATTACTTCATTACTGGGCACTCAGCACCGCAAACTTCGCGGGCCTAGTTCCTTCTTGCTTCTGCAACGGCCACATATGAACAGCGTGGGGGCTCTGTTGTTTCATCAGACACTGGACCATAATCCACTGTCGTGCTAATTTATTTGCAGTACAAAAACCTTTGTACCACAGTAATTTCCAGGCACTAGTCTAATCTCCCTGTGGTTGGTCAGGGAGCAGTCGAAATAAAAACCCATGCGGTTCACCGGTGCAATCATAGTGCTGCCTGCAACGGGTTCTATTATTTCCCCCTATTTTTTTTGCCAAATTTTTATGACTGATGATATGGATCATTGGATCCCCAAACTGCCCCTGGACCTGCAATGAGTATGTGCCTGCATATCTTCCATCCACTGCGTATTGTGTAGCATTAGACACTCAGGCAGGCACGGTTCCCAGTACATGCATGCTTGATGCTTCTGCAGCTTCTCTTACTTTGCAAGCAAGTCTGTCTAGCCTAACTTCTTGATGAACCCTAGTACGTATGACGAGCGATGAAGCAAGATGGCCGGTGGTCATAGCAGACATAAAGTTTGTTAGCATTCAGTTAAGTAGGGATCGCGCGTACGGCTGTCGAGTCTGCACTGTCACGGCCGCTTACTAAGCAAATAAGAGATCAATCTGCTGAACTGAATACTCATTCTTTCTTCCCCGTATCAATCGTGCTTCAACTCTTGTAACATCTCCATCACCAGCTTTCTAATTTCTCCCACCAGTTAGGTCGAATCAGCATCACACACACTGGCTGCCCGGACGTTTGTTTCCGCAGATAATTAGTGAGCTCAGATGGGGCCCACGGCCCATGAACGGTATATATAACTGAGAAGTGGTGGTGCACTCGAGTGCAGGCAAAGCTTGGCCATGCTGTAGCTGGATCTCTCTCCTCCATCCCTCAGTGTAAACACAAACGGGGAAGAAAGCGAGGTAGATGGATAGTAAACATCACATGGAGGTCAAGGAGGGAGAGGCTGTGGAGGTGATGGACCTGGCGCCGGTGCCGTCTCGCTTCAGGAGGATATGCGTCTTCTGTGGCAGCAGCCACGGCAAGAAGAAGAGCTACCAGGAAGCTGCCGTTGAGCTTGGCAAGGAGCTGGTACGTCCATCCTCTCCCTTGATCGTGATCTAGCTAGACAGTTGCATCGTTTTGGAGCTTTTTGGTCGTGTCTCTTTTTGCTGTTGAAACATATATTTGGCTCTTTTGCTGATCACCGGTAACATGCATGGTAGACGTCCGCACGAAGTTTTTATCTTCTTCTTCTGCAGCTCAGACATGGCTTCAAAAGTTTGTGTTGTTTTGTTTCAACCTTAATTGTCATTTTAATTTGTGGTGGCAACTCTCTGTTTTCATTCTTCTTAGAAGAGTACTCACAACAGAAAAAAAAAAGGAGCTGCCAGCTTTAGTACATCATAAGGCATGCATATGGATGGGCAGCATATATAGCTGAGCTATTTCAGAAGCGAAACCTTATTCCACACATATGCATGCTCCAAAGATACTCACCAGCTACTGGAATGATGGCTTATGCTGAGAAACTACTGTTTGCCTTTTATGTCGTACCAGAGATAAATTTGAAATTGAATTTTTTGCAGGCTTACAAAACTTAATGTGTAGTAAAACATGATTTTTTTAATATATATTTGAAACTTCATAGTCTCTCTACCATGCACTTTCCACAAATAGGGACCCATTCTCCTTGGTACCATATCCTCACTCATAGAATATTGATGCTCCACTAGTTAGTTCATTTCTACACATTTCCTGAATTTTACTATTCCATCTTAAAAGATAAACCGAGTGCTGGTTAGCTCTTCCATGCGTCCAGCTGAATCTTCACAAAATTTTGGTGGCTTTCACTTCCTAAGTTCAATTCCTTCACCTAATGACATTGCATATATAGATGCAAAAATATAAAATATGTGAGATCGCTTACATTCTACTAGATACTATAGACTAGAAATATCTATCATGTTAACTTCCATCTGAATTCTTTATGACGAGAATTATCATTGTAGGTTGCAAGAAACATTGATCTTGTCTATGGCGGAGGAAGTGTAGGACTAATGGGCCTGGTCTCTCAAGCGGTCCACAACGGAGGAAGGCACGTCATTGGGTATGTAAACAATAATGATGAGCATTCTTCTGCACTTCACATGAAAAGAATAGCCCAAGACTTAGTAAAATCGTGACAAAAAGAGTTGGATTGGTCGCTTCCTGATGCTAAATGTTATAAAATTTTTGTCATCTCATTGTCCCTATATGTGCTGTGCAGGGTGATTCCCAAGACCCTCATGCCTAGAGAGGTAACCACGCTCTCCCCCACCTTCCTAAAATCCTGTCATTGTTTAATTAATCATATGCAATGATTCCCACGAATTCGGCAAAGCATGGTAGATCAGATTTTTTTTGAGCTAGTTTCTTCCCCTAGTACTTATCTGTAATTGTTTTCTAGGTTATCTGTACAATGTGGTATATATTATGCTTACTAGTTAGATAAGTACAAATGTACATATATACCACTGAAGAACTTGCTTTTTTGAGCTAGTTTCTTTCCCTAGTACTTATCTGTAATTGTTTTCTAGGTTATCTGTACAGTATTACATAGATTATGCTTACTAATTAGATAAGTACAAATGTATATATATACCCCTGAAGAACTTGCATCTGTATATATGTCTTGCTAGTGGAAAGAAGCATGCAATCTTATCTGCTCCTGAAAGATCACATGGAATGTTCAGTGAAAATCTTGTTTTCCTTTGGTCTCGTAGACGAGATCTTGTTGATTCTGACTGCTGCTTCTAGTGCCTGCCCCTTTGTTCTTCAGGCTATGATCCTTTTAAGCAGATAGTGACTTTGTTAATGAAAAAGAAACGCCCGTCACATTTCCTTTTTGTCCCCCACAACAACACCATGATTACTTCTCCTGAACCATGCTGGCCTGCCGTTGCCCTGATAAAAAACTTAAAATACTCCTGAACCATGCTGGCCTATTCTTAATGTTGCTTGTGTATGCAGATAACTGGTGAGACAGTCGGGGAGGTGAAACCAGTGGCAGATATGCATCAGAGGAAGGCTGAGATGGCCAGGCAATCTGATGCCTTCATAGCCCTCCCTGGTAATATAATCGATCTTCTTAATTAGCATCTGGGTAGTTTTTTAATTACCAAGCTGAGCCGACATGTAGTTCACTTTTTATTGTCCCTTTCCCTGCCTTGTCATGTCACAAACTCCATGCGTAGTGGAAGCGTGAGTCGAAAGTTGTAAAGTAAGATGCATGCATGGGTTTGACTTTGACCTCCCAAATTGGCTTGCCCGGTTCCGGTTGGTGGATATCCTTGTGCGCATGGGCTGTACTTTATGAAAGTTCATGAAGCATAATTTGGGAAGAAAATTTGATCCTACTAGCTGTATGTTAACGTGATAAGTAAATATAGGTTATCCAAGTATTTGAGACATGCTCAAAAATCATTACTCCGTAACCATCATTCACAGTTCTGACAGAAAAAAAAACTGTTCCATTGATTTTGCAGGGGGGTATGGAACCCTTGAAGAGCTGCTTGAAGTGATAGCATGGGCTCAGCTTGGCATTCACGACAAGCCGGTAAGTGTTTGCACATCATGCGCTGAAAATTCATGCGCCAACACAGTCACAGACATTATCACAGTGCTTGACGGGAAATTCAACGGGTACATGCTGCAGGTGGGGCTGTTGAATGTGGACGGATACTACAACTCTTTGCTGTCTTTTATCGACAAAGCTGTGGAGGAAGAGTTCATCAGTCCTACTGCTCGCCATATCATCGTGTTGGCTCCAACACCAAAAGAACTGCTCCAGAAGTTGGAGGTGTTTTATCTGACAAAATAATCACTGCTTCATGTATCACTATACCTGCACAAATTACCCTTTTTGAAGAAAAGAAGATTTACTTCAGTACTTTCCAGGCTTCATAACATAGTGTAATATAAGCTGACGTTAATTTTCTTCTGGTTGACAGGAGTACTCCCCTCAGCACGAGCAAATTGCCCCGAAGACGAAGTGGGAGATGGAGAAACTGGGCTACTGCAAGACCTGCGAGATCCCGGGGCTGAAAGAAGGGACGGGGATCATCCAAGCACAGCGAGGAAGCATGCTTTAGGTGTCCTTACAGACTTGGTGATCTAGGAAGAATCAGCAAACTGCAGAGAGAATTACCTCAGTTTGCTGCTTTAATTAATTTCTGTAACTTCGGTAGAAGCTGCATAATGCTGGGAAAATGGGAAGCATCTATTGATCAGTCTACTACTGCAGCAAACCAGCTGTACGAATCATGTAGAGATAAGCTCTAAGCGTGTTAACTCAGCTTCGAAGAACAAGTTAATGAGATCTCGCACTACTGAACTGTGAAGTGTCAAAGCAGTACTGAAATATCAGAACCAGGGGCGAACAAATTCGGAGGTCCGCAGTAGGCCCATCTCTTACACGAACTGGCCCAACATTTTCTTAAAAAATATCTTTGGGCCCGCCTACTGCAGATGTCAGTTCTGTTCTCTTCACACAAACGGGACCGATGCGCGCCCGCGGTGCAGAATACACTGAATTTTCCGGTGTCCCTGTCGTAACGCGGCAGCGACGCCACTTTATCACTCGACGAAAACAGCCGAGCGAGCGACCGACCGATCGGAATGGGCTAATGATCCCGGCATCATTGTCAGGTGCCGATCGATGAGCGATGGCCACCGAGCCGAACGGATGGACACGGGGACCGGCCGGCCGGGAGCAGAAAGTCGTCGGGGACCGACCGTGCAGACGATCGAGCTGTGCGCGGCGTCGAAGCAGACAGCAGTCAAGGCTACGACGCCGGCGAGCTGGACCAAGCGAACGCGAAGCAGTCAAGGCTACGACGCTGGGCAGTAGGAGAGTTGGAAGGCAACCGCTGAACTGAGAACGTCTGTTTCTGATGAACCGAGAGCTTAATTCAGCGGGCGGAGAGAACGGCTTGGAGTTGGAGGGGACCTTGAATGGAGTCTGCGATGACATGAAAGTCCAAACCACCCCTTGACGGCAATACTTCAGTTCAGCAGGCGATAGTATTTTGAGCCTTGCGTCGGCCCAAAGTAACGGGCGTTTTCTGGAATTACTGTCAGTTTACGCCAGGTTCCGACGGCAACATTTCAAGGTGAGCCCAAACTAACTCACCTTAATTGCAATGTGTTCTGACATGGAGATCTGAGAGTGCAGCTGGTTCACTGGAACTGCATTGCAGTGTTTCTACAAAAAATTAAATGACTGTCGTGCCTGGTTCTTACAGATGATTTGCATGCTTTTGCGGACAAAAAATGGAGTGCGTTTTGGCCGTGGGGTCGACGGTACAGGTAGAAGAAAAGAGTGAGACCGAAGTTTCACCAAACGGGGCATTATATGGAGCCGCTCGTCGGCTCTACGGTTGCGCAGCTGTTGGGCAATTGCCTTTGCTTGCATTCCCAGAAAGCCGATGCTTTACAACCACCTCCCTCCTTGCAACCTTGTGCTCCAAGTGACAAAAGAAACAAGACGCCCAAAACTTTTTTTCTCTTTTTTTTTGATGCCAATTATTGGAGACTAGATCATGTTTTGCTCGTTCTTTTTAGCTTGAACTACTTTAATTCGAGAGCATGTACCTCTGCTAGGTCGCAACTCGCAATAGCTCTCTGGTTTAGCATCTGACAGGTCGAATATTGTGATTCAGTTTGTCACGAACATTATGTTTAATCCTTGTTCATAAAAAAGTTCTGTTTGTGTATGCAGTGCAGGACATCTACATACTTTCTGGGTTCCGAAAGAAGCTAGTATGAACTGAAACATTGTCACAGTCAACAGAATGGTGGGGCTGTTTGGTCATACTGTCTCCTGGAAAGCACCAGCTGGACTAAGATTCAAGGTCGAAACTTGAAATGATATCGAGGCTTTGATGTGCTAAAGCTACATTTGGTGCACGGTGAGATAAAACATCCTTATCACACTGTCTCCTTGGTAAAGTAATAAGAACTGGAATATGCTCTGGTGGTTTATTCCAGCAAATTGAAGGAACCAAGCGTGATGGTTGGACATGACCAAAACAAATGGCCGTCAGGCTAGCACGCAAAACAACTCAATTTTTCCCAACGCAAGATAAAACTGGACCGGGCTAAAGGGCCGTCGCAGAAAACGGAAACAACGCCTTAAATTCCCTATGATCTTTTTATTTCGTACCATGGCTACAAGTAGTTAGAGAGAGATGGCCATCAGCAATAGGACGCAAGTACCATGTCGGTTGGACTATCGACTGTAAATGCTCATGGTAACTTCTTGGATATACCGGAATATTACTATAGAGAAGTTCATTAAAACAGATTTCTCTCTAGGGTCGAAAGGGAGAACTCTTTTTTTTTGATGCCAATTATTGGAGACTAGATCATGTTTTGCTCGTTCTTTTTAGCTTGAACTACTTTAATTCGAGAGCATGTACCTCTGCTAGGTCGCAACTCGCAATAGCTCTCTGGTTTAGCATCTGACAGGTCGAATATTGTGATTCAGTTTGTCACGAACATTATGTTTAATCCTTGTTCATAAAAAAGTTCTGTTTGTGTATGCAGTGCAGGACATCTACATACTTTCTGGGTTCCGAAAGAAGCTAGTATGAACTGAAACATTGTCACAGTCAACAGAATGGTGGGGCTGTTTGGTCATACTGTCTCCTGGAAAGCACCAGCTGGACTAAGATTCAAGGTCGAAACTTGAAATGATATCGAGGCTTTGATGTGCTAAAGCTACATTTGGTGCACGGTGAGATAAAACATCCTTATCACACTGTCTCCTTGGTAAAGTAATAAGAACTGGAATATGCTCTGGTGGTTTATTCCAGCAAATTGAAGGAACCAAGCGTGATGGTTGGACATGACCAAAACAAATGGCCGTCAGGCTAGCACGCAAAACAACTCAATTTTTCCCAACGCAAGATAAAACTGGACCGGGCTAAAGGGCCGTCGCAGAAAACGGAAACAACGCCTTAAATTCCCTATGATCTTTTTATTTCGTACCATGGCTACAAGTAGTTAGAGAGAGATGGCCATCAGCAATAGGACGCAAGTACCATGTCGGTTGGACTATCGACTGTAAATGCTCATGGTAACTTCTTGGATATACCGGAATATTACTATAGAGAAGTTCATTAAAACAGATTTCTCTCTAGGGTCGAAAGGGAGAACAGCTTGACATTTTCTGACCTTGCCACCATTTCCATTAAACTGGACACCAAAAATGGTCACGGACTGGACATGTTTGCACCTCTATGACACCATATAATGTCGCATCGCATTTCATCTTTTCGGCACCAGCACACTGTCGGAAACACCATTTTCTACACTGGCGGAGTCCCAGGACTAGAAGTCTAGAAGACTAGAACAGTTCATTGGTAGACAAGGAAGTCTCAATTCGTCGTGCAACAAAGCAATATACCCGTATTTTATCTGCCGTGCTGTAGCAGTAACATGGCAGCATGCTGCACGATGCCTTCCTTATAGGCTCGTGATCAACGGAAGCATCCACTCAACAGCATCAAAGCAAGCGTCTGCCAAACCGCCCACCATACACACGCGCCTCTCCACCTTCCCCTGTAAACTTTGAACATAAAAGCGGCTCTCCCTCTCCCTCTCTTCCTCTTCCAAGGAGAGCATCTCTCTCTCTCTCTCTCTCTCTCTCTCTCTCTCTTGGCGTCTGGTGAAGAAGAAGGGTCAGGGAGCCGAGGAAGAAGTTGGGCCGACCTAAAAACTCTGAAGTGAGCATTCGTTCATCCAAGTGTTGCCTGATATTCATGTTCCTTGCTTCCGAATTCCCTAATAAAGAAGTTTGAAATTTCTATTAGCAGAGCTGTCACAATTGTTATATTTGTATTGGGTTAGCTTGTTTTTTTGCTCATTTCTTGATTCTATAGTTTTTGTTCCAACAATGCAACGTTTTGTTTTAATGTCTAGTTTCCGAGAAACAATGGTTTGCTACAGAACTTTAATGCTGATCATCAAAATATGATGTCAAGCCACCAAAATATCATTGCACATCTTCTTTCTTACTGTTCGATGATAATTTTTAGAGAATTCTTATTTTCCACATATCAATATTTATGTCTCCTATGAGATCCCATGATGTGTCAAACAAATCGCACATAAACCACCTCGCGGTAGCAGCAAGAACTAAAATAATCCATTTCACAGGCATCAAGCTAGTGCAGTTGATAACTAGTAACTCATCGTTCAGTGGATGGATGTTATTTCAACTGAAAAGTTTATACATGTGATGATTCCCATGACATAATTGAGTCGAGTTGTCTACCCGCGCCTCTACGGCAATGCTATCTAAGTTTGCCGCAACTAGCCTGTCCGACTGTATACCCATCAACTTGAGTTTATTTTAGGTCGATTGAATTTCAATTTAAACATGCAAATGTATTGCATGAAAACAACATTGTCTCTCGTACTGTCATATTATAAAATAATAAACAAAATTAGTCCTTCCAGTATAATATATTAGTTGGCAGTGAAGGGAAGAAGGATCCAATGTCAGCAAGGGAAAAAGGCATGCAAGCCCGTGTCCAAACAGCAGATGCATCAGAATTTTCCATCCATCTTAAATCGTAAATTTCTCGCGTACTTCTTTCCCAAACACTTGAAGTTCCCCAACAATGCGACGCTACTTCTTAAGCAGCATATTAAACAAAGTGACTACCAAACCCAGGCGTGCAGTGGATTGGATATCAATTATATGACCTTGCATGTGTTTTGTTTCTTCTCTTTTGGTCTTCCTATGAATCATTTTGACAGCGACTGGAGCCACCTTTTAGTTTGCTATACATCTGAGCCCAGTAGGTGGTAGGTACCAGCTCAACAAACTACAGGACAAGCAATAGCTGAATCGTGACTAGCGACTGGCTCAGAGTTAGGTCCAGTACAATGTTCTGTCATGCTAAATGAAATGCATCATATCTCAAATCATACAAAATTTGCACGTCATGCTCTTGAGCTAAGAAATAGTTAATATATAGTCGGGTTCATTTGCCAGTTTGTGATGGTCAACGTGGTAATGATGTATAAGTGGAATCGTGGATGCTAGTATATTATATACATAATATGTAAGTTTACTGCCAAGTGACAAGCTTAGCTCTACATGATGGCCATGTGGCGTGTAATAATATTCAGTACTGTACTCATAATCTAACAACCTTAACAGTGGGTAACATCGTCCTCATACAGTTCTGGTCCATGATTTGGACCAGCTAATATTTTGATCACCCTTTGCATTCTAGGACGTTGCATTGCAGCAATATAAGGATGCTTTAGTCAACCGCTACCTACCCAACCAAACATAGGACCCTCAGCGCTCAAGTGATTTTGCGCATTGATACTAATTTATTTAGTGTTTACCATTAGTAAAAAGAAAGAAAGAAAGACATAGCACATGCAACTTACAAGACAGACATTATATATAAATAAAAGGAAACTGTATGGTAATGAACAACAATAAGTTTAACCTTGAACAGACTTAACATGCTTTTTATCATCATATGCATACCTTGGACTAACTCTGTTCACAGATAATTTGAACTCAGCAAAGCACAGCAATACCAGCTGGTCACTATGACAGCTGGTTTCCAGCTTGGTGTGATCGGGTCACTTGCACTCTCCGTTGCATCTTCAGTTGCCATTGTCATCTGCAACAAAGCTCTCATCAGCACGCTTGGTTTTCCATTCGGTTAGTAAGACTTTGGTCATTCCAAATATCAAAAAGAACCAAAATAAAAACAAACCATGTACGTGCCAAATTTGTGTACTGAGAATGATGTTGACTTGTATTGTTTCTGGCCTTTGCAGCTACAACATTAACAAGCTGGCATCTGATGGTGACCTTCTGCACCCTCCATGTGGCACAGCGCTTACATTTCTTTGAGCCCAAGGCAATTGATGGGCAGACAGTGATACTCTTTGGGTTGCTAAATGGCACTTCGATTGGCCTTCTCAATCTAAGTTTAGGATTTAATTCCATTGGATTCTACCAGGTAAACCTTCAGCTGGGTATAATTTTCTGTACAACATGAGCAAATACATCAAACTTGGTGTGTTCTACAGATGACAAAATTGGCGATCATACCTTTCACTGTGCTGCTGGAGACAATTTTCCTGAAGAAAAGATTCAGGTTTGAAATATTAACTGCAATTTTCTCATAATATCATACCCTCTTTAGGCTAAAAGTAATAAGGCGATGAATGATGCTGCTATATTGCTGAAGTACGACATGCATAACAGAATTCTTTTGATTGACGGGAACAATTAAATACCAGATATTTTCACATAACTATCGAATCAGATGATTATTAAATATTTCTCTAGTTTTCTAGGCCGAAATTATCCTCATTCCTATGCTATTTCCATTGACCTAATACCAATCCAACAATGTGCAGTGAGAGTATCAAGCTTTCTCTTCTGGTCTTACTTCTTGGAGTAGGCATCGCTTCCGTTACCGATCTCAATTTAAATCTGCTCGGGTCCATCCTTTCCGGCCTCGCCATTGCCACTACATGTGTTGGTCAAATTGTATCCTTTGTTTGATACTTCTACAGTTATTATTAAGCTTTCAAAAATTATAGGGTAAAAGAAAAGCAAACACATACAAATTTAGTTAGTTGCAACTTCAGTTCTCATGGCAATGTGCACAATCAACATATTAATTTATCTTAAAGAAAGCATACAAGGGCCCAGTAATGAGAATATTATCTTATAAGCCATTTAGAGATCTTCAGGTTCTAATTACTGTCTCGAGAGTTCTTTTATGAATCAGTTAACATGAATTTGCATTATCAATCCTACCAAAACAAAACTAAATAAGTTTCTGCTTTATTTACCAATTGCAATATGCTATCCTTAACCAAATATATTCTGAACAAAGCTAACGAACACAATACAGAAGAAGTTGAAGGTATCCTCAACGCAGCTTCTGTACCAATCTGCACCTTATCAGGCCGCAATTTTGTTTGCAACTGGCCCTTTCGTGGATAACCTCCTTACTAACCGCAGTGTCTTCGCACACAAATACTCTGCTCCAGTTTTGGTACATTCTTAATACTTTATCCAAATACATGAAAATGGTATTGTTGTAGTTGTTTAGGGAACTCATTGACTTATGATTGGCAAAATCAAGACACTCAATCAACCAATTCTAAAACTTCTAGAATATTGAAAATTCATCATTTCTAAGATCTGCAAGACTACCAGGTGTGATATGTGAAACTGAAAGTATGCTACTTCTACAGTAAGACACAAACATGCTTAAACCTAATATTACAAACAAATTTTATAATGCAGTCATAATGTTTAGGTATCCTGGATTACTACTAGTGTAGCCCAAATAAACATACATTTTATATTTGATGCTTTTCAATTAAGCAAGCATATAAAAACGCCACACTGGTATGCAAGAGAAGAAGACATGAGCAATAGCATCCATGTAGATCTTTAACCATGTAAAATGCTTCATAAGCAAGTTACTTTTTGGCATTGTAAAATAGTTCAGTGATGCCTATAGATGTGAAGAGCAAATCAAATATGACAATGAATTCAACAGTTATTGCTAGAATGTACTACCATTTTTTAAGACATTATTACTCAATCATAAAGTTATATGTTCTCGTCTGTTGCAAAGTTCCAGTCAATGGAAAATGCTTACGTATGCCTCAACTTTGGACAAACAATGAAATGTAAATGATTCTGTCTACCATGAATCATATGCAGGGTTTCATTGTCCTATCTTGCTTGATTGCTGTATCTGTGAACTTCAGTACATTTCTTGTGATTGGAACAACATCCCCAGTGACGTACCAAGTGCTTGGCCACCTTAAGACATGCCTGGTTCTATCATTTGGCTACACCCTATTGCACGACCCTTTCACTCTAAGGAACATATTGGGCATTCTGATAGCCATATTTGGGATGGCACTGTACTCTTACTTCTCCGTGAAAGAGAGCAAGAAGAAGTCAACAAATGATGCTCTGCCAGTTTCACAGGTTTGATTTTGCTCCAATCCTTGAATAATATATAACTATAAATTCTTTTGATCTGCTCCATAAAATATTGGTCATGGAGATATAGTCTTTATGGTACATAGAAAATAAAACTAATATATGCATATGACATGCCAAAAAACTGTTCTGCTTGCTATTCTAGCGCAATCAGGAGTTTTTTTTTTCTTCCCGAACATGCAGGAGAGTTGCATATCATTATATTAAGAAGAAAAGTAAAGAGGCTAGAGCTTGTACAACACACACACACCACACGCCCTTTGATTGTTCAGATTACATTTGTGCCTTTTTAAAGAGCTAAGAAACTAATCTCACTGGGCCAAGGCAGTCAAGAATGAAATTCCTTTAGCCCCAGCCATCTCCCATAGTCGCCATTCCTCACCAGCATGGGCTAAAGCAGCACCTAGGCTGGGAGTTCATTTTCATCACCAAACAAAATATACAAGTTTGATATAGTAGAAATATACAGTAGTGGTCGAACTCTCTAGATCAATCAACCACGGTGGAAAGGTTTTAAAATTTGAACTGCAAACTGAATCAAATTGGCACACGGATCTGAATCAGTATTTTAAAGAGCTCATGGCATACAAAGTTAACACGAACAAAAAGGGTACAGAAAGATAAAGAAAATTGTGTGCAAATTATCAAATATTGGATCCCAAACTGAACCTTTTGGATTTTGAGAATCATGTGAGCTACAAATAACATAATGCGGTGAATTATTTTAGCTTCTGGATGGGATTTGAACATGCTCTGCACAGCGCAAGCATAATTGATGAATGAAACTGCCTTGCAGTACACATTAATTTATTGTGTTTTTTCACTTCACCCTTTTGATGTTTTTTATATGTTTGTAGATGCCAGATAAGGAGGCTGAACCACTTTTGGCAACGAAAGACAGCAACGATACCAAAAAGGCAAATGGTTTATCTCACGACTGCTAAGGGTTTTCTAATAGGATAGATCTAGTATGAACAATTGCACTTTGAGGACCTGGAAAGCCATTTCTTTCCGTTGTTGATTTCCTTTTTAGGAATAGAAGATTTTTATGTGTAGAGAATGTATATTTTGACATTACCATTATTATTTTATTATACTTTTTCATACAGCTTTTACTGGTCAGATCTTAAACTAAAATTTAGCATAGGTAGTGCTCTATTTCTCTTAGCCAGCCTAACAAAGTTAATCAACAAAACTTTGAGGAAATCCAACACACCCCATGCTATAGTTTTCTTTAGGGATTGTACCACTGCTATATTGCATATGTAAGTATGTACGAAAATCTTCTAATGATGAATTGATATAACATCAGCTCAGAATCGGTTACAATTCCAAAGCAAAAGGTTTGAAGATAAAGACTATACCTCTTTTGTCCTCAGTGGATTCAATTCTGCAGAGTGTGTCAATACAAATTTCTTCAGCGTCATTTATACCAACCAACTACTACCCTTAAAAAGGAAGGGCTTCTCAGCAGTGCTTTAAATATAAAAGATATAGGCTTTTGACCATTCTGTAAGAGCTGAGATTATCCTGTTTGTTCCTACTAGTGAACTTGAGGCACATGCTCAACACCTATCAAATAGCAAGATCACTTCCCCTGGCGGATTCACTTTGTACACTGTGACACTGTCCAACCAGAATGTAAGACTACTCCCTCATGTGAGCAAGTTCAAATCTGTAAGCCAGACAAAGCAGCCATACAACGGACGTGGGTAGCTTTTTAGTCACAAACCTTACCTTTCTTTTGATTCATTCAGGGGAAAATGAATGCCTGTTGTTACTGAGTCCACAAAATACAGCATTAAGTTCGTGTAGCTTCACACAGTTTGACAGTGCAGTTCTAACAAGCAACTAGAACTTTTCCTGGGTAGTTGACAAAAATTCTTATGACCTGATAAGTGACAAATCCCAAAGTCCGCAATTACTGTTGTGAACTGACTCAGCCATATTCAGCTAATACTTCGTCGCTTAACAAATAATTATCAGTATGATCAAAACTGGCATGTTTACATGCCGGCTCTAGAATATACCCAGCTTTTATCATTTCCATTTCCGAACAAAGTAACTCCAGCACTGTGTAAATTTCCTCTGACTCTGGATGGGATCTGTCTTCTACAATAAAGACTTTGAGCTGTCCCTTGAGTTTAATCCAACTCTTTCCCGGAGATTTTTGAACTCCTATGCTTCTCATAGCCTTCTTCAATCTTGCAAATTCATTCCAATTGCCAGAAGCAGCGTATATGTTGCACAATAATACATAGGCTGCTGAATGAGATGGATCAATATTTAAAATACCTTCTGCTGCCCTCTTCCCCATCTCCGCATCATTATGTGTTTTGCTAGCGGCTAGCAGTGTCTTCCACATCACAATGTCAGGCTCAAATGGCATTTGATCAACAAACTTTGCCGCCTCACTTAGCCTCCCAGCACGTGCCAGCAAATCAATGACACATGAACAGTGCTCTCTTGTTGGGGCAATGCCATATTCAGGCTCCATAATACTGTAGTAGTAGCAGCCTTCGTCAACAAATCCAACACGGCTGCATGCAATGAGAACACCAACAAAGGTTACATGATTCGGTTTGATCCCTAGACTTCTCATCCTAGAAAATAAATCAAGCGCTTCCTTTGCATAACCAGATTGAGCATAGCCAACAATCAAGCTACTCCAAGAGAACACATCACAACCAGTGCCCATTCTTTCAAAGAGCTTCTTGGCATCATCCAAACTTCCACATTTAGCATAAGTGTCGATCAGACTATTACTCAGCATTGTATCACCCACCAGTCCTACCTTGAAGGCGCATGCATGAACTTGTTTCACCATCTCGAAGTAGCCCAAGTCGGCAGAAGCACTCAGAACATTGTTTAAACTGATCCTATCCAGACTTGACACCGACCTGTGTAAGACGCTGAACAACTTAAATACTTCTTCCAGATGCTGGTGCTGTACACAAGCAGTAAGAATGCTATTCCAGGTTACAACATCACGATTATTCGTCTGATGAAAGACATCCATTGCAGAGAGGAAATCCAAACACCTAGCATACATGCTGAGTAAAGAATTGCATACTGAAACATCACCATCCAAACCCAATTTAACCAAGTAGGAGTGGATCGCTCTCGTATAACTTCGTATAATG
>LAPY01000634.1:112722-131701 GCA_000970635.1 Eragrostis tef
TTAGCATAAGTGTCGATCAGACTATTACTCAGCATTGTATCACCCACCAGTCCTACCTTGAGGGCGCATGCATGAACTTGTTTCACCATCTCAAAATAGCCCAAGTCGGCAGAAGCACTCAGAACATTGTTTAAACTGATCCTATCCAGACTTGACACCGACCTGTGTAAGACGCTGAACAACTTAAATACTTCTTCCAGATGCTGGTGCTGTACACAAGCAGTAAGAATGCTATTCCAGGTTACAACATCACGATTATTCGTCTGATCAAAGACATCCATTGCAGAGAGGAAATCCAAACACCTAGCATACATGCTGAGTAAAGAATTGCATACTGAAACATCACCATCCAAACCCAATTTAACCAAGTAGGAGTGGATCGCTCTACCGTGATGCAAAGCATCACTGCCGACACACGCACATAACAGACCCTTAACAGTAATGCCATCAGGCTTCAGGCCAGAATCTCTCATCTCAGAAAACAGGACCATAGCCTCACTAAGGAGTCCCTCAACAGAGTAAGCATTTATCAAGGAATTCCATGCAACCAGATCAGGTGCCTCAATCCTGTAAAACACCTTCCTGGCAGAGTCAAGCTTATTGCACCGGGCATACATGTCACTTAAGGAGCAGCCAGCATACGAATTACGGTCCAACCTATACTTGACAGATAAACCGTGAATCTGCTCCCCATGCTGTAAATTACCAATAACTCCGCATGCCCTAAAGACACTTCCAAAATGGAACTCATTGGGTTGCTGATGCGTACCCTCAGATATCATCTCTCTGAAAATCTGTAGTGCCTCCATTTCTGATCCTTGTTGTGCAAGGCCCGTGATAATTGATCCCCATGATATCAAATCCTTGTCCCTAATCCTCTCAAAGAGCGTGAATCCATCCTCGATGGAGCCACCCTTGGAGTACATAGTGACCAGCGCGTTCTGCACGATCAAGTCACTTCCCATTTCCGACTTTAGAACCTGCGCATGCACCTGCCTTCCGAGACTCACGTCTCCAAGCTCCGCACAGGCGCGCACAGCGCTGCCGAGAGCAAACTGGTCAGGTGCAGTCCGCGACCGCAGCATGGAAGAGAAGAGACCCAGCGCGTTAGCGCAGCGGCTGTTCTGTGCGTGCGCTGCGATGACCGCGGCCCAGGAGACGGGGTTCCTGTGGGGCATTCCGTCGAACACGAACCGCGCGGAGTCAGGAGCGGCGCACCGGCCGTACATGGTGATCAGATGGTTGCTGAGGACGGTGTTGAAGGTGAGGCGGACGTCCTCGGTGGCGAGCAGGTGGCGGTGGACGAGGCGGCCGTGTGGGAGGGAGCGGAGGCGGGAGCAGGCGGTGACAAGCGCCGCGTAGGCGGCGGCGGAGAGAGGGGCTACGGCCGGGGAGGCGGGAAGCGACTCGAAGGCGCGGAGCGCGGCGGAGAGCCGGCCGGAGTGGTAGAGCTGGAGGATGGTGGCGCTGGGATTCTGCATCTGTGGCGGGTTCGTGCTCGGTGCCGGAGGTGACGAATGGCGCCGCGGCGGGAGCGGGAATATTTCCCACAAGATATTCACTTCCTCTCGAATAAAATCTCGACACGAAGTACCCGTTCGTTCCTACGGCCTGAAGAGGGAACTTTTATACAAAATCAATCGGCAACAAGTTAACACAATAGTGCCAGAGTGATATGAAACATAAACATTTTGTCTTTGGTACGTATCACAAGTTCACAGCAATGATTCATTCTTTCCTTCACGAATGCGGTGACCTGCTCTAAAATTGGAGGACTTGTTTCACCGCAGGTAGAAGCAAGCAAATGACTTCATACCATCATGGGATTGAGACCTTCAGATAAATATATGTGGCTTGGTACTCCGTATTTCACAACGAAGAGAAGTTGATAAGAATCCAGCGTTCATTGAACGCAACGGTCCATAGGCCATGTCCTGAAAATAGTGAACAAACACAACGGTAAAATGCAGAGAAAATTTTGCAATGAAGAAATTCAAAAGGGAATGGTTCCATGGGTTACTAAGGTTTTAATACTTTTTTCAAAGGTAAAAGTATAAAGCTTGCATAGACGACGTTACTACATTTCAGTTTCTATTGCAATGAATTGGCATACCATATTGCATTAATGCGCTATTATGTTTGAGTTTCTTAGTAATTAAAAACGACAACATTTTGTGTGCCTTTGGTATTAACTTGTTAAGTCAATCTGTTTGTCCTATTTTCAGCAATGGCACCACGCTCAGTCGTCCCCTTTGATGAAACACAGTGGATCATCAGAATCCGCCGGATCCTCGATGAGGAGATCGAGCTCTGTGACGATCAGCCCATCTCCATCTTTGATGTGCCCAAGGCTCTGTTGAGTACTAAACCTGAAGCATACATCCCTCAGTTGGTGTCCCTTGGCCCATACCACCATTGTCGTGAAGAGCTCTGTGATATGGAGAGATACAAGCTCTCAGCGGCCAAGAGAACTCAAATCCACCTCCCAGGCATGGACCTTCAACAGCTAGTGCACGGCTTTACCAAATTAGAACATCGCATTCGTGCTCACTATCACAGGTCAGTTACAGAGACTATTTCTTTTAGTTTCATAGACATAAGAATTTCTGATTTACTTTTTCTTTGCAGGCATCTGAATCTCAGCAACGAGACACTTGGGTGGATGATGGCGATTGATGTGTCATTCCTTCTCGAGTTCCTTCAGACTTTAAACAAGAACAATAACGAGAGAGCAGTGCAAATGATCCCCTCAAGAATGTCGCATCTGGTAGATCTCTCTCGCAGGACGTCATCCCATAGCATGCTATTACGTGACATTGTAATGCTGGAAAATCAGGTCCCTCTGTTCCTGCTTCAGAAGGCGATCGAATTTCGATGCTCATCGGCGCAACCTGCACAATCTGTGCTGTGCTCTATGCTGATTGGATTCTTCCAGGAAGTGTCCACATTTAGGGGAATTGGCTGTCCATGCACCAACATCAACCAATATGTTCACTTGCTTGACTTCCTCTACTCAAACATGGTGCCCAGGTGTACAGGTACAGAGGAATCAAATGGCACAACTGAAGAAGCACAAGACGAGTCGCATTGCAAACATGATCATAGAAAGAGAGAGACTCTATATTCAATCATGGGCTTCCTTGTTAAGCGCGGCTCAAAGTTGATATCAGTACTAATAGACTTCATGGCCGGGATCCTACTGAAGTTTGTAGCAAGCCTTCCTTGCCTCTCGGTGCTCAGCCAACCCATCGAGCAGCTAACACAAGCGGCCACTGAACCAAGCAGGGCTCCAGATGTCCAGAACAAGAACTTATCTCCATTGCTTGAAGAGATCGCGGTGCCTTCTGTCACCGAGCTAGCGTACGCCGGTGTCAGGTTCTGTCCAACCGTTGGTGACCTATCCATGATCAACTTCTCCTCAGAAACCATGACACTGCACCTACCAGTGATCGGCGTGGACGTCAACAGCGAGGTCGTGCTGCGAAACCTTGTGGCCTACGAGGCGTCAGTGTGCACTGGGGCGCTGAAACTCGCGCGGTACGTGGAGCTGATGAACGGGATCATCGACACTGAGGAGGACGCGCGGCTGCTGAGGGAATGCGGCATTATTCTGAACCACCTCAAGAGCGACCAGGAAGTGGCTGAGCTGTGGAACGGCATGACAAGATCAGTGAGGCTGACGAGGGTGCCGGCGTTGGACAAGGTGATCGATGACTTGAACAAGCATTACAACAGTTGTTGGAAGGTGAAGATCAGAACGTTCGTGAAAGTGCATGTCCTTGGATCCAGGGAGTTGCTCGGGGCCGTCGTCGTGGTCTTGTTGTTGCTCTTCATGTGCCTCCAGGTGTTATGCGTGGCTCGTGGTTGCGTCCCTGCTCCGTATCGCATGGCAAGCAGAAAAGTTGGAACGTGAGCAAACACTAGTAGAACAAGCGTGCCTGCCGAATTAGTACGAGTACTTATTAGTAGTAATTTAAATCACAGGGCACGCGTAGCAGTGCAATGGTCTAAAAGAAAAATACGCCCTAGAAATTTTGTGTCAACCTTTTTTTTTGATTACACAATACAACTACAACTCAGACACTCATAACACGCACGCACATACGCAAACCCTACCCCTATGAGCATCTTCGAAGATTGAGCCGGCAAATCCTGTTTGTAGCAAGCCTTCCTTGCCTCTCGGTGCTCAGCCAACCCATCGAGCAGCTAACACAAGCGGCCACTGAACCAAGCAGGGCTCCAGATGTCCAGAACAAGAACTTATCTCCATTGCTTGAAGAGATTGCAGTGCCATCTATCACCGAACTAGCGTACGCCGGCGTCAAGTTCTGTCCAACCGTCGGTGACCTCTCCATGATCAATTTCTCCTCAGAAACCATGACACTGCACCTACCAGTGATCGGCGTGGACGTCAACAGCGAGGTCGTGCTGCGAAACCTTGTGGCCTACGAGGCGTCAGTGTGCACTGGGGCGCTGAAACTCGCGCGGTACGTGGAGCTGATGAACGGGATCATCGACACTGAGGAGGACGCGCGGCTGCTGAGGGAATGCGGCATTATTCTGAACCACCTCAAGAGCGACCAGGAAGTGGCTGAGCTGTGGAACGGCATGACAAGATCAGTGAGGCTGACGAGGGTGCCGGCGTTGGACAAGGTGATCGATGACTTGAACAAGCATTACAACAGTTGTTGGAAGGTGAAGATCAGAACGTTCGTGAAAGTGCATGTCCTTGGATCCAGGGAGTTGCTCGGGGCCGTCGTCGTGGTCTTGTTGTTGCTCTTCATGTGCCTCCAGGTGTTATGCGTGGCTCGTGGTTGCGTCCCTGCTCCGTATCGCATGGCGAGCAGAAAAGTTGGAGCGTGAACAAACACTAAAACAAGCGTGCCTGCCGAATTAGTAGTTACTAGTAGTAATTTAGATCACAAGGCACGCGTAGCAGTGCAATGGTCTACAAGAAAAATGCAACCTAGAAAATTTTGTGTCACACTATCCGGCCGCTTCACTTCCTTGTGTTGAAATAGTTGTGTTCGATCCATAAAGAATTCAACAATAATTCAAACAAGAGACTTGCTATGGTGCTTGGAAGGAACCTGTGGTTCCCTCCCTTCCGATTAACATCAGCCGTTGATGCTGAAAAGCAATTTACGTAACTAATTCATTGTAATTGGGGGTAGTTTAGTAATCTTCCTTTGGCTAAGCCATCCACATCAAAAAGCATACACGATCCAGAACGGTTGCACCGTCTTCAACCTTCCTTACGCCGTCCTCTCTCGGTTCTCCCTCGACTCCACCAGCCTCCATCCAAGGTCGTCGGCGTTGCCTCGGTCCAGGCTATCCTATTCCGTTACCCATCGGATTCGCCCAGCAATTGCCGTTTGGCCGCCGGACTAACGGCAGGTGGTGCGGCTTCCTGCCTCAAGCTTCCTCAAACACTATCATGCTATGTGAAAAGAATTCCCTGCAGCGAAGCTAGCTTGCAAACAAATTTCAGTGGCAAGCGACAAGCAATGCACGAGCTCACGGGGAAGAAGACGAAGTTGGAGGCGCTGCGGCGGTGCGAGCTTCTAGCTAGGAGACGATAGCAGGAGCAGCAGCAGACCGGGGGTGATCGGAGCACTGCTTCTGGTGCGTCCAGCGAGGACGGCGCTGACGACGTCTCTGAGCCTCAGGCCTTCCTCCGGCTTGGTGCCCGCCTCGCCGGCCGTGAAGCGCGCGGAGCGCCGGGGCACGCTTCCAGAAGGGGCGCCAGCGGCGGGAGAGCACGGCCGGACGGAGCACGTCACGCGCCGGGGGCAGGAAGCAGACAACATGCAGGTGGACATCGTCGTTAAGTTCGCTCGCTGATCAGGTCCGGCCGTCCGGGGCATTGGGCATCGCCGCCGTAACATTACATGAAGAAAGTACTAAAGTACGCTGTATCAATTTTTTTAAAAAGAAAAATAATTAGTACCGGGCCTACATTATTTGGTACCGGTCTACAACTTAAACTTTCTCCTTATTTTCAGCCGTTAGATCTGACCAAACGAATGTTTACTATTAACTCCAAGCACCATATAATTCCTTTTCAAACAAATGTCAAATGCCCGCAATCTATGAAACCAAATCGATCGGTTGTGGGGCGCTAAAACCTTCGTGATTCTCTCTACATAAATACAACTAGCCACCATAACAAGCAACAAAATATACCGCGCGCACTATTCTCAGGGTGCACCTAAAGGACTGTATCTCCAAGAGGAGGAAAGGGTGGTCTGGTAATAACACCACGTGCATGAAAATTCATGTCTTTAAGGGGCTAATGGCAATTTTTCATTTTTTAATCCGTAATTTTTTGACAACAACATAACTCTCTTGCCATCGGCAGCATTCCTATACAAGTGCATGAGTCTGTCATGGCCCAATTCGTTATTGCCATGGAGACCACATTCGGAGGTGGGAACAGTACATTTTTTTGGACGGACAACTGGTTGCACGGTTCTTCCCTTTCTGTTATGGCCCCTCACATAAAAAGAACAAGCATACTGTCTTGATGATCAATGGACTCAAGACATACATGGTGTTAGGAGTGTTGCAGCTCTGGCCGAACCCCTTGGTTTGGTGGACCTCTGGAAGAGTTTCAGCTGATTCCCGGAGTTCAGGATGTGCACAAGTGGAAGTTCTCAGAATCAGGAGAGTATTCTTCTGAGTCTGTGTATGAGAACTTGTTCATGGGCGCCATCCACTTCCAGCCATGGCAGCTCATATGGAGAACTTGGGCAGCTCATGTGGAGAACTTGGGCACCCAAGAGGTGCCAACTCTTTTTGTGGTTGGATGTTGTTGGACAGAGGATAGTCTTAGAAAGAGAGGCATGCCCCATCCGGAGCGTTGTGTGCTATGTGATCAGGAAGAGGAAAACATGCAGCACATCTTCGATTAGTTGTGTTTTTGTTAGGCAGGTTTGGTTCCAACTGTTGGATAAGATGGGCTTGTCCCTGCTAGCGCCGCAAGTTAAGGATTGGTGGGTCAGAGCTAACAATCTGGCTCCATCAGTTTTCAAAAAGGGAATCCACTCGCTAATAATTCTGGGGCATGGATGATTTGGAAGCAATGCAATGATGGAGCCTTTAACGGAACACCGCCCAAGGTGAAGAGGACATTGTCACTCATTGAGGAAGAGGTGCACCTTTGGGGTCTAGCTGGCGCTCGGGAGCTCGCATGGCTCCCTGCAGCAGCGGCAATAGGATCTTAGGTCTTCATCGTCGTCAGTAAGGTCGTTTAAAATCAACCTCTGGCGCGAATGTAACGTAAGAGGGTGTGGTTTTTTCCTAAAAGTTTACAACTTTCTCTTTTTAATGAAATGAAGTGCAGCTCTCCAGCATTTTCGAGAAAAAAATGGATGGATGTCATCATAAATTTTATGGAACGAATTTTATTAACTTTCCATGACTAAGGATATGAGATCAAACAAGTGAGCACACATTTATTCATCGCTCCATGTTTCTTCCTTGGGTTGCTCACGTTGACGAAACCTCATGAATGTGCCTTGGTGGCGGCGGATTTCCAACAGTCCAAGCTAGGAAAAAAAAGAGCAAGAATATAAATTTTTTCTATACTTATGCTAGATAAATATTTGATGAAATATAATAACTAATAAGACTATTGTGATGTCAAGAAAAATAATTGTAGGCACTTACTTCCACATTGGTTTCCATCTGGCACAGGGTTGCCACAATCATGTGCAACATCAACCAGCTTGACGGCACTTATTTTGCTCTCCTCGTCTATTCTAAGTATACGACACACACAAGCCATGTCAGATTCTTTCACAACGCGGCAACATTCATGGTTTGGATGAACATAATCGCCACTGATTGAGATGTAAACTCTTGCATTTCTGCTTAACCAATTCCTTTTCCCCGTGACAATCCTTGTTACTCAAAGCCTGATGTGTTGCAAGCAAGGTAAAAACTAAAAGCAAAGAACAGAGCTTGAAGGCTTAGTTTTATAGTAGCCATATTCTTTGTGTAAGCCTGTAGATGATGAATAACGATCTTGATAGGGACATTGCCTGAACTGCACACTTCTATTATAGTGCACGAAAGAATCTCACAATTAATAATAAAAAATCTCTGGCTGATAGCACCACATCCAGAATTGATTCATAAACAATAAAATGAATGTTTAGAAATCTTATACAAATTAGTAGCAATACCATATTTTAACCTGAGATCTTAAAAAAACCCTGAATGCTAAGAATCCTGCAATGGATATGCATGCAATTATAATAATGAATACATTTTCGTCAAAATAATAAATTGAATGCGTGAGTTGGAACCTATTATGGTAACCCAAATTCCAGCATCTTGTGCTTCCATGCATATGACATCTCGTGTTTCCATGAATATTGATTGTTATAGATACCATGCTTACATGACACACTTCTATATCTAGCATAAAGAAGTGTCACCTCTAATTAATAATGAAAAATCTTTAGACTGGTAGCACCACATCCAGAATCTAAGTCATAAAGAAGAAATAAACATCTAGAAATCTTTATCAACAATACACATTTTAAACATCGGAAATGCTTTACACACGACCCGCCCATCCGACTGCCGTGTGTGACTGAACGACAGTAACTTACGTATGCATGCTGATCTGATCTTTTAGCTAAGACACCGTGAACAGTTAGCCGTGATAGTGCGCATGTAAACTTGGTCGTACACCCGAGACGTAAACGGCGGACGTACGTATAGCAGGATTCTTTAAACATGGCCTAGGAAGCAAAACCTAAATGCTAAGAAATATTGCTATTTATAGATATCCTATTATGGTACCATTTCTTTAATCAAAGTGGCAAATTGCAATACGACACACACAAGCCATGTCAGATTCTTTCACAACGCGGCAACATTCATGGTTTGGATGAACATAATCGCCACTGATTGAGATGTAAACTCTTGCATTTCTGCTTAACCAATTCCTTTTCCCCGTGACAATCCTTGTTACTCAAAGCCTGATGTGTTGCAAGCAAGGTAAAAACTAAAAGCAAAGAACAGAGCTTGAAGGCTTAGTTTTATAGTAGCCATATTCTTTGTGTAAGCCTGTAGATGATGAATAACGATCTTGATAGGGACATTGCCTGAACTGCACACTTCTATTATAGTGCACGAAAGAATCTCACAATTAATAATAAAAAATCTCTGGCTGATAGCACCACATCCAGAATTGATTCATAAACAATAAAATGAATGTTTAGAAATCTTATACAAATTAGTAGCAATACCATATTTTAACCTGAGATCTTAAAAAAACCCTGAATGCTAAGAATCCTGCAATGGATATGCATGCAATTATAATAATGAATACATTTTCGTCAAAATAATAAATTGAATGCGTGAGTTGGAACCTATTATGGTAACCCAAATTCCAGCATCTTGTGCTTCCATGCATATGACATCTCGTGTTTCCATGAATATTGATTGTTATAGATACCATGCTTACATGACACACTTCTATATCTAGCATAAAGAAGTGTCACCTCTAATTAATAATGAAAAATCTTTAGACTGGTAGCACCACATCCAGAATCTAAGTCATAAAGAAGAAATAAACATCTAGAAATCTTTATCAACAATACACATTTTAAACATCGGAAATGCTTTACACACGACCCGCCCATCCGACTGCCGTGTGTGACTGAACGACAGTAACTTACGTATGCATGCTGATCTGATCTTTTAGCTAAGACACCGTGAACAGTTAGCCGTGATAGTGCGCATGTAAACTTGGTCGTACACCCGAGACGTAAACGGCGGACGTACGTATAGCAGGATTCTTTAAACATGGCCTAGGAAGCAAAACCTAAATGCTAAGAAATATTGCTATTTATAGATATCCTATTATGGTACCATTTCTTTAATCAAAGTGGCAAATTGCAAATAAACTTATCAACAAGTTCATGAAGTTGCAAGTGTCGTCTTAGATGTAAAATATTTTCGACACCATTTATCATATCCATTAATAGTGCAAATATGCTCTATTTTAAATTGGAACAAAAAATCTTGTAAGTATACTCTTTCATATATTTGTATATACTGTATATGACTGGACAACCCAATGAATCAAGATCAAGGCTCCGAGGAAGAAAGCTTGGGCCAGAAGATATGCAATAGAGCCACGCGTGGATCGCTGCATCCCATGAGTCGATAGGCCCACCATTGACTTTGTCCAATATAACGGCGACCAACATAAAAAAAAATCCCTTGAAGAATTTACACGTCATAGTCAAGAAAAGATTCAATCCAAGAAGATTTCCATTTGGATTCCAAAATCCCAAGTCTTCTAATGAATATTTTTTATGAGAAACTCTAAAGCAGAGGCCCACAAGTAAGTTAGAGAGAACCTTCCAGAAGTCATGAACCCGATCGGCTGAATATTGGTGCTCAACCGATGGCTTAACCTGCATAGGACATCCTTGTATTCATATAAATACTTGCACTCGCCTATGTGCAGGGGAGGAGTCGTAATATCGGATATACAAACGAGTTTAGAGCCATCTCGGCCTCGTCCCATTCAACTAATCTTTATTAGGTTAGGTTCAAGGCCACTGTGAAAAAGTCGCTCCGCTGAGATAGGCCTCCGAGGTGTGGTCACATATAGAATGTATCGTTAAGGTTGTAACTAATGAGAATTGATGGTTTGGCGATGTCCTCGGGCATTGAATTTCGTTCTCGCTATTTGCATGTATGCTTGTTGTTATGCTTGTTTCGAACTAGGGGGGTGTTTGGATCCACGTACATGATCAGCATGAAACAGGCGGTTGTGGCCGGCCGACAGCGGCGTCTTTCTGCAGTTCACGATTCACGATAGCTGCGTTGGTGCCGGTTGTGACAGGCCATAGCCAGAGTGCGCAACGGATCACAACGAAAAAGACGGCAGACGAAACATCTCCGGAACCGTCGTCACGTCTTCACCCAGATCATTGCACGTCCTATCGAGGAACAGCGGAGCTATAGGGATGTTGAATTACTAGCATGACGACGACGCGACGGGGAGGAGGTCGACAGCCGGTACTCGCAGGTAGCCCGTACTCGCAGCTCCTGTGCCAAGGTTTTCTCCAGCTGTCGCGCTAACGCAGCCGAGCTGCGTCAGGTTGACGACTTGTCGCCCCTAGGTAAGAGCAAGCCCAACAAGAGCCAAGCGGCGCCGAGCTATTTTATTCTGGCGCCGCTACATGCGGCATGTCCGTTCAACCCATGTGACGAGCAAGTCTGTTAAAAATACTAGTTTATTTGCTCTGCTTTGCATGTGGGTGCTGTGAGCCCGACAAAAAAAGGGAAGAGCAGAAATCGACGGTCGCGACTGCCGGCGCTGAGCGCAGAAATCTTTCAGATTCTCTCTCCTTAACAATAGGTTTTTATTGTGGAATCGGTCAATACCGACGCTTGTTGGGCTTGCTCTAATGCGCGCCTCGGCTCGTCAGGAGCTGACGACATGACAGTGCGAGTGTGGGTGGTGCGCTGAACTTGTTACGGCACCTACCACGCTTGTTGGGCAGTTTCACTTAACCCCTTTGACACAGTCACGCGCACGTCCAGTTTCAGATGCGACGGGCACGCAAAGTTCAGCTCGTTTCCAAAAAAGAAATAGTACTGAGAGCCTATTTTGGATGTCGTGTCTCCGTCTAGAAGAGAACCTGAGAACGCCGACAAGTATTCCGTAACCACCTTGGCTGCTCTTTTCTCTTAAACTAAAGTATAGTCATGTCGTATTAAAAAATCTTATTATTTAAAAGTAATAAATAAAATTTTATTACAAAACTTTTTTGATAGATGGGTGGTTAAGACAACTATAGCAGATCTCCGATGCTCATGAAATGAATTGGCCCGGAGTGTATCTAGTGAGCCTCGTTAATCTATATGCTTTGCTACAGTGATGCTACAGTAATCATCGTCTAGTCACGGCTTAATTATTTTCATTAGATTGGTCTCACGAATCAGCCTAAAAATTATACAATTAGTTTTATAATTAAATTTACAAGATAATTAGTTTAGTCATGAGCAGTTGTATAAGCACTGCCAATCGTGGCGGCCAGCTAGCCGTACGTGGGGACTGATAAGTGATTGCGATTATATAAGCAGTCGCCTCAACGCACCCATCACGAGATTCTCCCCTCCCTCATTCCTGATGATTGCCAAGCAGCAAGTCCGCAGTTTTGCTAAGTGTAATCTCACTGAGGTCTCACTGATCTTTTATTTCATCTAATTGAAATGAATGAGTTCAATCCTCCACAGTAATTTCCCTAAAAAAAAAAGTGAGGTCTCACTGGCCTCACACTAGATCGATAGTAACAAAACCGCGGTTTCTGCCATCCGAATCCGATCGTGGGGTTCCTGCAGGAGGCAAATCAGTAGCAGGCCATCTAATAGGACTAGAGGAGTAACTGCTGTCTGCTTGCTTTGTTGACTTATCTTCCTTGAAATAAGCAACGGACACTCGGACAGCGCCCACGTACCGTCCGGTCGCATCTACTCCATAACTCGCATCTATACTCCATAACCACGCTGCTTTCTTGCCCCTATTCGCTGAAATTACCAACTGATAGTGCCCGTCGGGTCCATCTACTAGACTTCCGATTTTCTCGCAGTATCAATTCAAGAGCGCATCAGAAACTTCGGTTTTCTCGCAGTAAACAATTGTCAACTTTTGTGGCTTGCACTACGTGGGTTCACATAAACAGAGAAGCACTGGTCGTTTATTTATTCAATTATTTGGTGAAGTGCTGCCACGTGATTGTACATTATAGTACGAAGGGAAAAGTCCATATTACTCCCTTCAAGTATAATCAAAGTCCACATAACCCCCTAAACTATCTTTTGGTTCATTTCACCCCCTAAACTATGTCACTTGGCTCAATTCACCCCTTCATACAATTTGTCTTTTTTATTTCTCAATGCACAAATTGAATTTTGATTTAAAATTTTGCATGGATGTAGTGAATATCAAAGTGTATGTAAGAAAAATATATCATGAATTTTTCTTCGTCATTTTCAATATAATATTGTATCTCAAGGTTTACTTAATTATTAAATATCTCAGCCCATGAAAATAATGATAAAAAAATTATTTTATATTTTTGTGACATGATTTACGATGTCTACTATCATCTTGCAAAATTTGAACATAATGACACACTTGTGCATGGAGAAATAAAAAAGAGAAATTGTATTAGGGGGTATATTAAGCCAACTGACATAGGTTAGGGGGTGAAATGAACCAAAAGATAGTTTAGGGGGTTATGTGGACTTTGATTATACTTGAGGGGAGTAATATGGACTTTTCCCTTAAGAAACGGAAAGAAGATACAGAGAAGGAGTTAGTTAGATAATTTAGTTTTAAGTTTTTTTGCTGTTTTTTATTTCATTTAGAGTCATCCATTCTTTTAAATATCTAAGAGGGAAATGATTCTTTTGTAGATACAGATAGGTAGCACGTCCCCTGTAAGTTACGTCGAAAGGGAATGCAATTGATGAGTTATGACTTTCTTCCTTCGTCAGTTATTTTACCTCGCTATATGATCTTATACTTAAAGTTTTTGCGCTGGCTAGATGACCACCAATTCTGTAACTGCATAAAAATTAGTTATGTAGAAGACTACAATTCGCTTCAGTAACAAGCTGGTGGCTAGCAGCTTGTGAAGAAGACAAGGATGGTGCACCTTCCTTGATGTGTGGTCCTGGAAGAATATTTGGCTTTTCCAGGAATTCACACCCAGAATATATTGCCTTTACTAGTTTTTTACTTTACATTTACATAATGACAACTTTGTGATTATCATCTTTAGATGTAACTAGCAGCTTGGTAAAGTATTCTCTTGTATCGAATCAGCAAATTTCTTAGAACAAGGAAAGAATCAGATCAACATCCATATCACTCTCATAGCCATTGTTTCCTTCTCCCTCTCACACCAGATGAAAGCTAAGTTTCTTTCACCTTTTACTTTAGTGCCATGCTGTTCATACTTTATCGTCTGAAGTTCCTTGACAGGATGGCCTTGTGTGGATTCCAGGGTATCACTTCTTTATTTTGCCACTAAATATAGGTTTATTTAGGACAGGTTTATCATAGTTAAAGTCAAAAGCAAGAGGAAGCAACCAGACATAGCCTTTCCAATATCCTATCCTCTAATCCCCCAAAATTAAGCCTTGTTTTATGTGTTTGTTTCGCTGTACTAATCAAGGTATGGACAACAGGACAAAAGCTGGCAGTGTGTGGGTTCGTTTGGTGTCTTCTGGGAATGTAGCTATCTGAGGATTTCTTTCAAGGAGCTTAGACAGACTCAATGAGTAAACTACACTTTTCTCTCTGTGATTTGGCCGATTGGTACCACATCAGCGTTTAGTATAAACTCTAGGGAAAAGTCCATATTACTCCCCTCAAGTATAATCAAAGTCCACATAACCCCCTAAACTATCTTTTGGTTCATTTCACCCCCTAAACTATGTCACTTGGCTCAATTCACCCCTTCATACAATTTGTCTTTTTTATTTCTCAATGCACAAATTGAATTTTGATTTAAAATTTTGCATGGATGTAGTGAATATCAAAGTGTATGTAAGAAAAATATATCATGAATTTTTCTTCGTCATTTTCAATATAATATTGTATCTCAAGGTTTACTTAATTATTAAATATCTCAGCCCATGAAAATAATGATAAAAAAATTATTTTATATTTTTGTGACATGATTTACGATGTCTACTATCATCTTGCAAAATTTGAACATAATGACACACTTGTGCATGGAGAAATAAAAAAGAGAAATTGTATTAGGGGGTATATTAAGCCAACTGACATAGGTTAGGGGGTGAAATGAACCAAAAGATAGTTTAGGGGGTTATGTGGACTTTGGTTATACTTGAGGGGAGTAATATGGACTTTTTCCTAGTACGAATAACAGAACTGAAAGAAACAGAGGAACTACTATAAAGCAACAGAGGAACTATAAAGCACTGAAGCAACAGAGTATTAGTGTTCATCTGCGAAGAGGACCTCAACTTGCTGGCGCGGGCAGAGCAGCTGCATCGTCCGTGGTAACTGCGAGCAGCTCCGGGTACATGTCGCCCTGGATGAGAGGCGGCGGTGGGAGGAAGTGTGGGAGCTGCTCCTCCTGCGGGTACCTCGGCGACGACGTCGGAAGCCGCTGCCCTTGAGCTCGTCAGGTTCATCAGCGCCGTCAGGGCGCAGTCCCTCACGAATATCGAGTCTTTGAGGATGTTCTTCATCCCCTCCTCGGTCATCTGCAAATCAGCCTCTTTCCTTGCCACGCTCTCCTCCCGCGCTACCAGTTCCGCCTCCTTCCTCTTAACTTGCTCCTCTCGCGCGACCACCTCCACCTCCTTCCTCGCCACCTTCTCCTCCCGAGCAACCAGTTTCTCCTCCTTCCTTGTAAGCTTCCGCGCCACCACCTCCGCCTCCGGACCCTTCAAGACTGTCTCCTTCCTTTGTCGACTGCCGGACGCCTCGTGCGACGCACGGTGCGCGCGTGGCGGTGGCGAAGCGGCGGCGGCGGCCTCCAGCTTGTCGGAGAGAACCGCGAGGTTGTCGTAGCTTGGGACCTGACCAGCCGGAAGCCTTCCATCGGTTGCAACAGATCTTCGGAAGTTGTGCAAGAGCACCTCCAGGCTCTGTTTGCACTCAGAAGCGTTGCGCCGGTGCCCATTTCGGGCCATCCTCCTGAAAAATAAAATGGTGTTCTAGAACTCCTGATTATGGTGCAAGAACAGAAATTAAGAAGGTCTTGGACAAACCTCGCCATCTCCTCAAACAAATTTGTTGGGGTAGTTGCGATGCGCAGCACGGGGTCGCAAAACCCCACCAGATCATCGGTTTCTTGGACCGTCCATGGGGAGGGAGCCGCCATTGGGGAGCTCGGGTACTCCTGGGGACTGCGCACTGGGCTGGTTATATGGACAACAATTTCCGTAACTGTTTGGTAACAACAATTTGAGTTAGGTAAATTAGCTTCCTTCTTTCTTCAAAAGGAAGTTTTCAGTGTCATTGGTACTCTGACAGATCAAGATAGAATGCATCAGCATTGGCCATCAGCTTTCTGCACCTTCTTTGCCTGTAACCAATCAAGTTTTCCGTGAGCAACTAAACAATATATATAAAAAAAAATCGCGGGTACAATAATTTAATTTTGTTTATCCTCTTCCTCTAATGACAAGTAACAAAGCAGAAGGAAAAATGTGTCTGGGACATTAGCTTCTTGAACTTGCCCAGAATTTGTTAACATGCTTCCCCAATGACAAATATAACGTATGCTGCTAAATACTAACTGAAGAAACTCAACAATACGGTACTGACAGAGTGACAGACACTATTAACACACTGCATGTGCGCACCTTTTATACTCTTCAGATTGCTACTAATGGAACTTGCTACAATTCAGTAATTTAAGCTGAATTCGTTATAAATTAGCACTGGCTCAATTGCCGCACGATTGAAGCGTCCCTGACCCTGCCTCTGGCGTTTCCAAAAGGAACAGGCAGATCAGAAATAGATTTAACTTACACACTTATCGTCCTAGTTTCTGTCATAGTACTTGCAAAACAAGTCCACATGTTCAATGCAACAAGAAAATAAAGTGGTGCACTGGCTGTTTACAAATTGCTTGCTGCAACTTTGTTAGTGCATCGCCGGCTTCTGATCTTAGCAGCTGCTCCGTCATACACATTGATATGCTACACTATCAATTATTACGAAGCTTCTCCCTTCCAGTTTTTACCACCCTTCAACAACTCGCAAGTGGAATGTTTTTTTTTAAAGACAAAAGGCTACCCCCGCTTTTAATTGAAAGCGGCCACAGAGTTTACATACTGGTTATGCCAGTTCTCACTACAAGTTCCAAATCCAACAGAAACTGAAACGAGAACGAAGTACCAACAAGCTCCAAACTACACTAGATAACACCAAATGTAAGAAGCAGGGTCAGTTGACGGCTTGAAGGACTTCGCAGCATTACTGATGGACTCAAAACGCGAACAATTCGCAAGTTGAATGGTTACAATGCAGCAAGCTGGTCTCTTACAGTTTTTACCAGCTTTTAATAAGCTCTACCAAAAATCTACTCTACAATCCAGAGATCTATCCCATCTAAACTGACCATCACATTTGAACAATCCCGCTCTGAACAATCTCTCCAGCCAGGTTTTAACAATCTCCACCTGATCCAAACAGGGGAAATATTGTGTGCAAAAGGCCTATTCTGTGCAATGGTCCAACGGTCTTTTGCACACAATATTTTCCCATCCAAACAGGCCTAAGCTTTCCGTAGCGGTTGTTAAGGCACGTGGACAGCGATGGTAGTGGGCCTCCAGGACGAGGTTGCCGTCTATCATTCCGTCGAACAACAAACAGAGGGGCGGCGTGAGAGAGCCGGAGGCACGAACAGGCCGAATTTAGGAAAACAAAAGGGCACGAACAGGCCGTTACGAGTTACGAGTGCTCGAAGGCATGGATGGAGGCCAGTTGGGAAACACACCGATCATACTTGGGCCGGCCCACAGGTATAATCGAAAGAGAGCCGAACCTCAACAGGCCCCCATAGCGACTGGCCGACTGATCTACGAGAACATCAACAGCTTTAGTTGATCTCAAAAAAAAAAAAAAAAACAGCTTTAGCTGTCTTTCACACTACTAGTATGCCATCAACTCAACTGTGTCTCAAAAAAAAAAACTCAACTGTGTGCTCTGTGTTCACGTGAGTCGCTCATGCCGGAGCACCGACGTACACGCACAGCGGGAGTACAGAACGGATTCACAGTGCACCGACGGTCGGTCAAGATAAGGAAAGAAAGAACATGCTCGCGACAGGAGAGCCAGCATTGGTCGGTCCAGATTCCATAACATCTCCTCTGCACTCGATCCGTGCATGCCGCACCAAGTCAGGTGCTGGCACCGCAAGGTCCGCGCGAGGGCGACCACGCACCGCATCCAATGGAAATCAAGCGGCAAAGCACATGATCGACCGCGCACCGTAGCTTGCTTACCTGAGCCGCCTTTGACTCGTGCCAATATGCATGTGCACGCGTGGACGGACGGCATTTGGCGATGGCAATGCGAAAGCTCCCCGGCATTGACAAACTGAAGCGCGCGTCGCGCACGGCAGCCGCGCGAACCATGGGCGGCTCACG
The DNA here is from genome assembly GCA_000970635.1 of Eragrostis tef. Taxonomy (NCBI): domain Eukaryota; kingdom Viridiplantae; phylum Streptophyta; class Magnoliopsida; order Poales; family Poaceae; genus Eragrostis; species Eragrostis tef. The sequence goes on from LAPY01000634.1 coordinate 130,900, forward strand.
TACGCGGCATGTGGGCGCGCGGCCGGCGAGCCGGCGCCGGAGGCTCCTCGTGGCGCGGCGCGCCGGTCACGTGGGACAACGTACACACATACGTATGTCTGGTCCACGCGCTGCCACCGCCGCTCTCCCCGGAATTTTAATCTCTGTTCCGATCGATCCCAATCCGTTGCCGTTTATCAGTTCCAAAGTCAAACAGAGATGTTCCTGACACGAAAAATGAAGAACAGATGTTGGTGCTTGTAGATTTGTACGCATTCTGTAGTCTGTTTTGGTGGCCCTGGCCAGTAGTTTGTATAAAAATGGGACGGCACGCATGGTCCCATTTGATTTTTCTCCTTGGATTGCTCGGGTTCCTTCCTGGATCCAGGCTCTCGATCGGTGCTGGCAGCGCGCAAGTCAAACCTCAAACGTGGTGTTCGGAGCGATGAGCAGGAAGATCAGGTCAATGAGCTTTAATTCGTGTTTTGTTTAGTTTACCCCGCGTGTCCATGATCCCGAGATGTCGATGGGATCTCTATGGTTTGTGGCGCGTGCATGGATGACCCTGGTTTCTCTCGCGGGTTTGCGACATCAGTTGACTGCTGTTTAATGCTGACAAAATCAGCAGTGTATACACACACAACCAACGTTCAACATGCATGCACCCAACCGAATTCTGGCAAGGGGGTGTTCCAGGGGGTCTAAAATTTAGAGGGGTCTAGAGAAAAGAATCTTATTATTTAAGAGTATTAAATAAAGTTTAATTATAAAACTAACTGCAGAACCCCTGATCTAATTCGCGAGACGAATCTAACGAGGGTAA
>LAPY01000634.1:141513-164864 GCA_000970635.1 Eragrostis tef
TGGCCCCCGCCGCCGGCGCCCACCCCGCCGACCCCGCACGCTGGCCGCAGTCGCCCTGGCGCCTCCTCCAGGTACGGTACACGCACGCGCCGTAACTCCATCCATGACTCCGTGAGTGAGATCCTCTCGAACCGTTCGTTGGTAATCAAATCTGACGTTCTTTTGAATCGCCGTTCAGGTGACCTGGGACGAGCCGGAGCTGCTGCAGAACGTGAAGCGCGTGTGCCCGTGGCTGGTGGAGCTGGTGTCCAGCATGCCCAACCTCCACCTGCCGTCCGCGGCGGACTTCCCCCCCTTCGACGGCCAGCTCTTCGACCCGGCGTCCTTCCCGCTCCTCCACCAAGACCGGAAGCACCACCACGGCGGCTTCGCCCCCTCCTTCTTCCCCTTCCCGGACGGCAGCGCTGCTGCAGGCATACAGGGAGCCAGGCAAGCGCAATTCGCTCCATCCTTTTCGGATCTCCACATCAGCAACCTGCAGCAGCAGCACCACGGCCTGCTCTTCTCCTCCTCCTCCGGCATCCGCAACCTCCTCCCCGCCGATCACCCTCACCGCGCGCCACGGATCAGCACCGACCTCACAATCGGCGGCGGCCTGTCCTCCGGCGGCAAGAAGCCCGACGACGACGTCAAGCCGCCGCCGCCGCCGCCGGGGATCGTGCTTTTCGGGCGGACGATACTGACGGAGGAGCAGATCAAGAGCACCACCACCACCACCAACAGCTCCTCCGGCGGCCGGACCTCGCCGCGCGGCTCGTCCAAGTCCGACAGCGACGCCGACAAGGCGGCGCCCAACACCTCTTCAGGCTCCGGCTCCGGCTCCGGCGTCATCCAGGGCAGCCCCACCGCCTCCTGGAGGCTGCAGTGGTCGTCTGCGGACAATGGCAGCCAGTCGTCGTCCGAGTTCGGGCTGGAGCCCGGGCAGTGCAAGGTGTTCGTCGAGTCCGACGCCGTCGGCCGGAACCTCGACCTCGCCGCGCTGGGCTCGTTCGAGGAGCTGTTCGCCCGCCTGTCCGACATGTTCGGCATCGACGACGCTGAGCTCAGGAGCCACGTGCTGTACCGCACCAACTCCGGCGAGGTAAAGCACGCCGGCGATGAGCCATTCAGGTGAGCACGTTGTTTTCAGTTCCTTTTTTTACAATTGAAAACAATCAAATTAGTTTGATTATCATCCCTATTGATGCTTTTGAACTGAAAAATACGAGATTTTAATCCCATTTGCAGCGCGTTTGTGAAATCGGCGCGGAGGATCACGATACTGACGGATGCCGGCAGCGACAACATCGGAAGTTCGGCATGAAGCCATCGTCAGCGGGTCGAATAACTTACGGCGCTACTACTCCTAGGAAGCAATAAGCCGGACTACGCATGGTTGTACAGCCCAATGAGCTGCGGTTTCTTCTTCTTCGAACAGGCCTAGATAATTAAGTTGATGCAGTCATTGTTCAGTTAGGTTCCACATCCTTTCTATTAGTAGTTCAGTTAAGTTGTTTAATTTTAGTCGTGCAAACAAAATGTAGTCTCTCATCATCGAACGCCCTTTGTCTTTGGTTCCCGTTTTTGGATTCAAGCCTTGCGCTGGTTCAGAAAACCGATTGCTGCTTGCCCCTGACAACCCGATCCTTGGCCCAGCGACCGGAACGAGAGAGACAAGACCAGCAGGAGCGACGGAGGCTTGAATGCCACTGCGCGTTGTTGGAATATTTACTCCCTAGCCACTGCAGCTTCTGAATCCGGGGTGCTCGATCAGACTCTCAGGCAGGTTCAGGCATTCATTTGTTCCCTTGTTTGTCTGGGCAGGTACTGCGCGCTGCGTTGCGTATCCCGCCACCTCTGATGCATTGATGCGTCCTCCAGGGCCCTGCCCTTTGCCTGCAGTGGGAAAAATAATGGCGCTGCTTTGCCCGTTTAGCCCGAGATAATGTTGCGTGAAATGGACATCCCAGCTACTCCGAGGAAGTAACGCAACCAGAAGCGAACAGTGCCCCCTCCTCCATCATTGAATTTATTCTGTTGATCGCTCGTTCCGTCCCTCTTGTGAAATTCTTGGAGTGAGGAGTTTTTCTTCAGGATTTCCATCTGCAATCGTGTTTGGGATTCTTCTCTGAAGATTGAAGACGGACGTAGGAATCGACAAGGAACAAAAGGTCGTCAACGACGGTGCAAACCGCACCACAGGCTCGACTAGAGCGAGACACTGGACCACTTTACGAGGAGACAAAGATGGCTCCATCACTTGCCCGGTCCCCGGCTTGGTTGCTTTTGCTTGTTTGGTAGGTGTTCTTGACCGCGTCCCTGTCACGATGGCAACAGGAGGGAGGAGGAAGACAAGCTAGGGTGAGGCTTGGGTTAGGGGCCAAGCGAAGCAACAAGACAACCAACAGGCGAAGGAAGGAAGGATCGATACTACCAATGGACAGAGGCCGCGGCGGGGGGGGGCCCCCGGCGCCCGCCCGCCGCCGGTGCTGTTTCGCACGGGAAGAAGCCGTGCTGCGTTTCACACACGACGTCGACGGGTTCGGTCAGAGTTTGCAGGAATCAGGATTAGATGTCATGGCTGTCTACCTAAACAGACAGACAATTGGTTGTTTAATTAAAATCAGGGCCGAGGATCTTGCAAAGAACCATTAATACTAGTATCATGATAGCTGGTCAAGGGGCCAGACCAAAGTTTATGACTTTGGATGCGAGTAGGTCGCCATGCCTAATCTGTGGCGCAAGTGTCGGGCCAGCTAGTTAAGTCGTGGCTTAATTGAATGCCTGGCTTGTCGGGATTGCAAAACTAATCCCCTGTCAAAGGTACGACGACAGGCAGGCGTTTCTCGTCGCAATGGTTGATTTTGAAAGCATCAGCATTCAGCAGCGGGACTGTAGGAGGATCAAAGTTGTTGACAAGATCGCCTATAAGCGATTGAGTCAAAGGGTGGCGTCATGTTGTCGGTGAAACTTTGGCCTCCCGAGTGCCGCGTCCTGTTGCGCCGATGCGTGACGCGTTGGTGCAATGGTGCTACGGCCACCGCCGCGAAACCCTGCGCTGCAAAGCGAAGAAGCATGGACGCGCCGGTGCGCGCTCCGTGCGTGTCTCGGCAGGGCGCGTGCGGTTGAGGCGTCGGTGTCCAACAGTCGCATGAAGTTAACCGGTAGTAGATAGATTAACCCCCGTTTTGCTCTGCTGCTGCTGCTCGCGTTCTGGTCGGTTGGCCGATCAGTTTGCGTTGGTAATTCTATTTGGCGTTGGTATGTCGGTGACTGCAACCATCGCTGTTGCTGTTGTCGTCTGCGAGGTCTTGCTTTCCCTTGAAAGAAGGGAGAGTAAGTATGGGTTTAAGAAAAGGTAAGGCGCGCCTTAAGTTAACGTCTGCTGGTCGAGCCACACCCAGATTGTACTGCAGATAGAAGAAAATGAAACTGGGTACCTGCCGGTGCTTTGGGTTGGCACTAGTCTGCCATCAAACAATGTCACACGGCACATTCGCCTTTGGTTGTGATCCACAAGGGACTGACCTGCCGGCCGGAGGAATAAAGAAAGCGGCGTCGGTGCGGGTGCGATCGCCGGAGCGCCCGGCCCGGCGTGTCGAGGCGCGCGAGCCACGCAACGAGGAGAACAGGAGGAAAGGGGCAGCAGCAGCAAGCGGACAGCGCATGGGCGGACCGGGAAACGGGGGAGGGCGCTTCTCTGATCTCTCTCTCTCTCTCTCTCCTCCCGGTGGGAAGTCAACCGGGTCAAGAAGTCAACGAGGGCACGGCGTGGACGCCGCGGCACCATACAATGTCACACGGCACATTCGCCTTTGGTTGTGATCCACAAGGGACTGACCTGCCGGCCGGAGGAATAAAGAAAGCGGCGTCGGTGCGGGTGCGATCGCCGGAGCGCCCGGCCCGGCGTGTCGAGGCGCGCGAGCCACGCAACGAGGAGAACAGGAGGAAAGGGGCAGCAGCAGCAAGCGGACAGCGCATGGGCGGACCGGGAAACGGGGGAGGGCGCTTCTCTGATCTCTCTCTCTCTCTCTCTCCTCCCGGTGGGAAGTCAACCGGGTCAAGAAGTCAACGAGAGCACGGCGTGGACGCCGCGGCACAATGCACCATGTCGGAGCGCACGCACTCCACGCCAGCGCCCAATTGATTGATTAGCCGCGGCTGATCCGATCGATCGCCACCATTAGCGCTTTGTTTAACCCTGCTTAGGTGTGAAAGAGGGGTGATTAATTAAGGAAAGTGGCCGGCAGCGCTCGTGTGGGTGATGCGCCGGTGACAAAAGCTAGCGCCCGGGGGCGGAATGTTTCCGCCGCGCGTCGTGGGCACCGCCTGCCTGCCAGCCCTGTCAGCGGAGAACAGCTCTGCTGGAAGACGCTGCGGGGTTTAGCCAAACTAGCTCGGTAATCTGGTGGTATTTTGTTCAGGTTCTCAAAGTAGCAGCCACTGTAGTCTGTAGCGTAGGCTTAGGGGGGGGGGGGGGGGGGGGGGGGCTCATCTTCCGGACACCGTTAGTAAGCGCAGGCTTGTCCCTTTCAAGCGGAACTTCACTACTGCTGCAGCCTGCAGTGTGCTATACCCTGTTCTCGTCCCCCGGCCTCCAAGGGGATACACTTACCTTTGTCCCGGCGGCACCCAAGACAGCGTCCAGCATCATCATCCCTCGTGGCCCTCACCGTGCAACCCACAGCCGCAACACGTAACATGGCCTCGGTCCGGCCCGCGCCACGCGTGCGCGCGCTCAGCCACAGCAAACAAACGCCGTGCCAAAAATGTACAGAAGCCGAATAGAGAACCCGGCTCCCTCCTTGCTTTCAGCGCCTCTCCTCTCAGCAATGTGGGCGCGGCCGTGGGGATCAGCGACGACGGGGGCGTTGGGATCAGCGAAGCTCGCCGCTGTCCCGGTGGCCGTGGCCTCGTTCGCGGCGATCCCTTGTCACGTTCGTTTGACCGGCGCGCGCGGCTTCTCTTCTCGGCCAGGGAAACCCGGCGGGACTAGCTCCTCCCGTGCCGGGGCATAGCCTCGGACAGCGGCTCGGCGAGGCGGTGCCGTTTCCGGGTTTGTTTTTGTTTTTGCGGCTTCGACCCCGGCGTCAAACCCCTCTCGCCGTCGCGGCCTCGTTTGGACGCGCGAGAGGCTGGAACGGAAGACTCCATGCCCCCCCTGCGCGCGCGCGCATGATGGGGACGCATCCTCGGTGCGGCCGTTTGTCGGGCAGGACTACCACTACCGAGTAGAACTGCAATTTTTACCAAGACAAGAAGAAGACATGAGGATCAGGTGTGCCTAGGTCTTCTCATGGACGTTCGTTCGTCTGCTTGCAGAGTAGGCATAAAGCCAGTTGTTCAGGACTTCAGGAGCAGTACAAGTATATCATTTGTAGAATCCAGAAGGAAAGATTCAGAACGAAGCCGATAGTGGCAGGCACTCGCCCAGTCGGGCAGCTTCATGGTCTAGTCACGATGCTCCGGAAGTAAACAAAAACGAAAGCAGCCACACCAGTTCGTGAGCTACGAGATCATTCCTAGAGCACCAACTCGCGCTAGAACGTTAGATATGGAGAAAATGAAATGGAGTGAGGGCAAGACAGACAAATCGAACGTGCAAAAACAATCCTTCTTTATTACGACCGCTATCCCATTCACATGAAACAATCAGTCTGCAACACAACTTTGAACCCTGAGGCTGCCCTTTACATTTTTCACGTTCGACGCTTATTTCTCCACAGTTCTGTCGACTCCTTGCACCTTTTGTGTACATTCTGAGAGCTATAAATGCTATCTTTGGCTGGTAATCTAATATGCATAGCTAAATACAGGATAAACGAACGCTATGTGATTACCTAAAGTCCGGGGAAAAAATTGTCACTGCCTAAATGTCGGCACGAAGGGCAGTCAAGAAAGCAAGTGTGTACGGCGAAGTAGACTTGCCGAACGGTGTGCACCATGGTGGAAGCTTTTCAAGAACCTTTGCGACCTTCGGTGTGACTCTGTTCACATCTGTTCTTAGCTTTACTAGGAAAGGGATATTGGCTGCTTCTTTAGCTTCTTGTGAGGATTTATGGAGAGCATTACTTGACCAGAACAGAGTCAGCTGGAATTTTGTGGGTGAGTTTTTGCCACCTGCAAACTGGATTGTATGCCACCCATCTACCTCGGTCTTACCCCCAAGCTGGACCAATTTCTCCGAATCCACTGAACACAATAAATGGAAACGTCAAATAATTTGGGGAGTAAATCGTCTATCAAGCATGAAAGCTAACGGTAGTTATCTTTAGCTGAAGATCTTAATAGATGAACAGACTTGAAAAACATACTTCATGATTAATTATACCTATTTGATGGTTCAACTTACCTCGAACTGTGAAGTCATCAATCTCCTGTTTATTGATTCCAAGGGACCAGCGGGTCGATGACTTGGTATCGACTGATATTACTGTTTGTCGAACACCATCTGTAACTGAATCACTTTCTACAAGAAGCACTGGAACCTCGGACTTGCTCCATCCAGTGTTGCTCTCTTTGTAACTCCAACAGCCATATTTCATTGTAAAAGTCACAAAATCAATAGTCATATTCCTACCACAAGAAAAGTCCTCATCTCCAAGGTGCCGTAATTCATTTGTTAATTTTCCAGGTGTGTTGGAAAATAGAGAAATATAGGATAATGGCTCTGTATTTGCATCATTTATTCCTGTAGTATCCACGACATGTACAACCTGACCAGAGGTAAATCATCAAGATAGTATCATCAGCTAGATATTATACTAATCTTGACTTATGCAATGTATGCGGTATCTTGTGACAAGTTCCAGGCAAGAAGGATTCCACAAGACGGACAAATTTGTGGGCACTTAGAAATACAGAAATAACCCGTGTTGTGATGTAGTGAGGACATGTACATGCAGACCCCATTAGTGAAAAGTGCAAGTAGGAATGTTCTTAGTTTTTGGCTCTATGGGCATTTTTTATATTGAAAATTTATGACTTTTTATCACTGTATCCTACATCCACAAATTATTTCACTATGCACTTTTTCAAAAAGGAGTGCCGGTTCCCATGGTCACAAACCAATTTGAGATAAATTCAATAAGAAGCATGTATCAAAATTTAGCATTAAAGAAATGCTTACATTTACAGATCGAGCGATATCCTCCGTAAACACTGGTGCAATGCCGCTTGACACCAGTGCAAGTGAAATGCCAAATAGTGTGCATAAAAGGAAACCAAGAGTCCTTTTATCTCCTAAACAAAGCATAAAAATGGCACATCAGCTTCTTATAAGAATGAATCCAAAAGGCAGATGCGTATATAGCTAAGAAATTTGTAACAGTGAAAGAATTCCCAACATAATAAATGTCTAAGGGACAGCAATGTGCAATAGAAAAAGCAGGATCCTTCTTCCAAGAAAGAAAAAACTACGCTCTGATAACAATAGGTGGATGTCACAAGAATGCACGTGTCTACTGGTAGCGCAAATTCTCATAAAGTACTACCACAAGAAAAGTCCTCATCTCCAAGGTGCCGTAATTCATTTGTTAATTTTCCAGGTGTGTTGGAAAATAGAGAAATATAGGATAATGGCTCTGTATTTGCATCATTTATTCCTGTAGTATCCACGACATGTACAACCTGACCAGAGGTAAATCATCAAGTAGTATCATCAGCTAGATATTATACTAATCTTGACTTATGCAATGTATGCGGTATCTTGTGACAAGTTCCAGGCAAGAAGGATTCCACAAGACGGACAAATTTGTGGGCACTTAGAAATACAGAAATAACCCGTGTTGTGATGTAGTGAGGACATGTACATGCAGACCCCATTAGTGAAAAGTGCAAGTAGGAATGTTCTTAGTTTTTGGCTCTATGGGCATTTTTTATATTGAAAATTTATGACTTTTTATCACTGTATCCTACATCCACAAATTATTTCACTATGCACTTTTTCAAAAAGGAGTGCCGGTTCCCATGGTCACAAACCAATTTGAGATAAATTCAATAAGAAGCATGTATCAAAATTTAGCATTAAAGAAATGCTTACATTTACAGATCGAGCGATATCCTCCGTAAACACTGGTGCAATGCCGCTTGACACCAGTGCAAGTGAAATGCCAAATAGTGTGCATAAAAGGAAACCAAGAGTCCTTTTATCTCCTAAACAAAGCATAAAAATGGCACATCAGCTTCTTATAAGAATGAATCCAAAAGGCAGATGCGTATATAGCTAAGAAATTTGTAACAGTGAAAGAATTCCCAACATAATAAATGTCTAAGGGACAGCAATGTGCAATAGAAAAAGCAGGATCCTTCTTCCAAGAAAGAAAAAACTACGCTCTGATAACAATAGGTGGATGTCACAAGAATGCACGTGTCTACTGGTAGCGCAAATTCTCATAAAGTACTAAATTTCATCAATAAACAAAACTAAAAATGTAGAGGTTAACAGATACCACGCTTCTTCCATTCCATATGGCATAAGAAAGACAACAAATATTAATCATGATATTACTTCAACAGGGAGCAAATTTGACTGTGAATATCATGGTTTACCTGAGATATGAACGTACGAAAGAAGATACACAAACATGAAACAAACGACGATAGCAATGGCGACAGAAACTACTACATTTCCAAGCCAGTCTGGTAGTCCACCAGGGTTCCTACATATATTAAGGCAAAAAGGTTAAGAAAGGCCTGGTTGCTTTATATTGACTGACGACTATCCATTAACAGACTTCACTTCAACAAACCGTTATTATCAACAAAATAAATGATATTCTGAGGGAAGTTTACCTGTCAACGCGTACAACACTTCCAATAATTACATCAGCCATGCGAAAAACCAAACCAGCAGAGGACACGACTGGTGCAGCCAAACCCAGAACCAATGTAACAACTTTAAGCTGTTTAGGTAACCTAACAGGAGATAGAGTAGCTTCCAAAAAACCATCTACAAAGAAAAGTTAGCCATGAGTACTCAAGGTGAGATCCATCTGTAAGCATACTCAACAGTAAGAGCCACTTACATGCAAAAGCAGGTGCAACAAGCCAGATGAGGGCTATATACGATGACCCAACCTTGAAATAGGTTCCCAGTATCAGAACTATAAGCCATTGGATGAAACCAGATTTAAAAATCCACCTCTCGGCTTCCAAGTCAATAACATATTCCATCATGTTACGAGCTTGGCTTGGTCTTGTACTAGAGTACGCACATCGAAGGTGCTTCTTCAGCAGAATAAATCCAATGTGCTGCCCAATAAATGCTCCCAGCAGTGCAGGTGAACCAAACAAGCCAACAACTAACCATGGATTTGCGACATATGGAATAGGAAACGAACATATATAGGGCAGCGCAAATGCTACCGCAACTGGTAAGCTGATAGAAAATATCAGCATTAGCATAATGCTCAGACATGATATTCCGAAGCACACAAGCCCAGCGCGTCCACCCATAAGCAATGATGTTCCCCATATCAGAAGTGACTGAAATATGATTGAGTTGTGAAACATTGTAGCAAGACGCTGAGGATAAACCACCATGTACTTGCCCTGCAAAGTTGAAACATACAAACGAAAAAGATAAATTTTAGTTGAGCGCATTCAGCTTCATTTAATCAGAGAACATTGCATATTCTTTATTGTTATTGTTACCTGAACAACTAGATAATCCAGCAGTTAACAAATAACAGAAACTCAACAAATGATGAAAAGATAGCCCTCTATGATCTCGAAAATCAGCAAATTAAAATTTAAATTTTTAAGGTTGTAACAGCATAAAGACCAGTAAGAAACGACAATATTTTTTCCAAGCAGAGTTTGAATTCAGAGATTTAGCTTAGTGAAAAATAGAGATTCATGACACATAATCACAATAATTGGTAACAGCAGATAAAAAGATGAAGATTTTCTGCATACCAAAATGTCGAAAAAAACAGCTTTATTATGCTCTGTGTTTTCTTGCTTCTGCTGTTGTGCATCTTTCAGAAATTTTGGTGATGCTGCAGCATGGAGTAGGAAAGCAAGCATATTATCTCCAATATGTTGTAAAGACCCTGGTTGAAGAAGCTTTATCTTGTCATTCTGCACAGAAGTTTACAAAATAATCACACATTTTAAGATTTAACTAAAAGTGAAGTATCAAATTATTCTTTAACCACATATTATATTAATAATATCAATCAAGGTCATGTTGCAATTCAAACCTGTTATGCAACTTCTGAGCAACATGGGCTCATGAAAATTCCACTCAAAGATATAAAATTCTACTCTCATGGCAATCAAGCAATATATAATATCCCCAAGCATCAAATGGTTGCACATAGATAGGCTAAAGCCGCCTGGTGAGCCGCAACAATGAAAGGAGTCATGTTTGCCTCTGCTCGCGAAGCAGCAGCAGCAACAATGCACTAGGCAAGGCTAAGCCTAGGAAGGCATAGTTTGTTGGTCAATTATGTAGTTATAAGATTCTCAGCGATTCTTCCTTAAAAAGGGAATGCTTCTACTAACATTGCACTTCCTCTCCCTCACTCAAAGCCCTACCAATTAGGGCCAGGTTAATTACCCTCAATCCTCTGACCCGCACCCAAACCTACCGCATCATAAATCTATTAGGATGAAAGAGCTATGATATTTATTCCATGTAGTTCTGAAGTAAACTTAATCCATGATCTATTTCAACTTTTTTTCATTAGAAATAGGTTCCCAGTATCAGAACTATAAGCCATTGGATGAAACCAGATTTAAAAATCCACCTCTCGGCTTCCAAGTCAATAACATTTTCCATCGTGCTACGAGCTAGGCTTGGTCTTGTCCTAGAGTACACGCACCAAAGGTGCTTCTTCAGCAGACTAAATCCAATGTGCTGCCCAATAAATGCTCCCAGCAGTGCAGGTGAACCAAACAAGCCAACAACTAACCATGGATTTGCGACATATGGCATAGGAAACGAACATATATAGGGCAGCGCAAATGCTACCGCAACTGGTAAGCTGATAGAAAATATCAGCATTAGCATAATGCTCAGACATGATATTCCGAAGCACACAAGCCCAGCGCGTCCACCCATAAGCAATGATGTTCCCCATATCAGAAGTGACTGAAATATGATTGAGTTGTGAAACATTGTAGCAGGACGCTGAGGATAGACCACCATGTACTTGCCCTGCAAAGTTGAAACATACACACGAAAAATATAAATTTTAGTTGAGCACATTCAGCCTAATTTAATCAGAAAACACAGAATCCTTTTGCATATTCTTTATTGTTATTGTTACCTGAACAACTAGATAATCCAGCAGTTAACAAATAACAGAAACTCAACAAATGATGAAAAGATAGCCCTCTATGATCTCGAAAATCAGCAAATTAAAATTTAAATTTTTAAGGTTGTAACAGCATAAAGACCAGTAAGAAACGACAATATTTTTTCCAAGCAGAGTTTGAATTCAGAGATTTAGCTTAGTGAAAAATAGAGATTCATGACACATAATCACAATAATTGGTAACAGCAGATAAAAAGATGAAGATTTTCTGCAATACCAAAATGTCGAAAAAAACAGCTTTATTATGCTCTGTGTTTTCTTGCTTCTGCTGTTGTGCATCTTTCAGAAATTTTGGTGATGCTGCAGCATGGAGTAGGAAAGCAAGCATATTATCTCCAATATGTTGTAAAGACCCTGGTTGAAGAAGCTTTATCTTGTCATTCTGCACAGAAGTTTACAAAATAATCACACATTTTAAGATTTAACTAAAAGTGAAGTATCAAATTATTCTTTAACCACATATTATATTAATAATATCAATCAAGGTCATGTTGCAATTCAAACCTGTTATGCAACTTCTGAGCAACATGGGCACATGAAATTATACTCTCTCCCTCTCTTTTTGAAAAATATAAAATTCTACTCTCATGGCAATCAAGCAATATATAATATCCTCAAGCATCAAATGGTTGCACATAGATAGGCTAGAGCCGCCTGGTGACTAGTAACAGTGACAGGAGTCGATATTTGCCTCTGCTGACGAAGCAGCAGCAGCAATGCACTAGGCAAGGCTAAGCCTAGGAAGGCATAGTTTGTTGGTCAATTATGTAGTTATAAGATTCTCAGCGATTCTTCCTTAAAAAGGGAATGCTTCTACTAACATTGCACTTCCTCTCCCTCACTCAAAGCCCTACCAATTAGGGCCAGGTTAATTACCCTCAATCCTCTGACCCGCACCCAAACCTACCGCGTCATGAATCTATTAGGATGAAAGATCTATGATATTTATTCCATGTAGTTTTGAAGTAAACTTACTCTATGATCTCTTTCAACGTTTTCATAAAGCTTGGAACATAAACTTTTTCAGCCCTAGAATCATAGTTCCTCAAATAACATTATCAGAAAAGGTGAATTGTTGGCCGGGGCTACATCATTAGAAATCGTTCCCCAAGCCTTAAAAATGGTCAATATACAATGAGTCATCAATGGATTGGATGTACATCACTTTCATCCAGAACCCTGTATTCAAAGTTTACTGATAGTACAATATATATAAATATAGCCAGGAGAACAACCTTTGTATGATATACAGATGTCGTATCTGTATATGCAAAATCAAGCCCAGGAAGACCAGCAACTTCATGATATATTTGAAAATCTGTAGCTGATTTTATTGCTCCAGAACCAAAAACATCCTGCAATTAAAAAGTTGGGGCTCATATTAATTAATCCGTAAGGAAGACAACAAAGATTGTCCCATTGGCCCATTGTGGTGCATTAAAATGATAGATCTGGAACCATGGTCTTTCACTTGAGCAAGGGAGTACCCATCATTTCTTTTAGCCCACTTTTAGCACCATAAGTGGATGTAAGGGGATGAGAAACAATCTTATATGTCTCCATACAAAAACGAGAATCTTGATTCAATATTGTTTTATGTTCCGCTTAATTTAATAGATTGTTTCTTAAACCAAACAGGACAAGGGAGTAAGTACCTGTGAAGCTATCTGAGCAGATGGGTATTTGGCTACAGCTGCAAAACTCTCCAATGCCCAATGGTCGGTACCCTGCCACAGGGAAAACAGTTTAGGCTGAGTAAGTTTATAACTATATAAGTCAACAGAAAGGAAATATGCCTAGCATCCGAAACGGTAAATGGCATTTATGGTGCCTACAATTCAAGTAAATCTACAGCACTCTCGGCTTAACTTCTCTCTTTATCGATGAAGATATGGTGCTTAAGGTGTCTTATTTTCTTCCACAGCCAAAGGACTTCTGGCTGGTTGGCTAGGAGCTCCAGCGGCATCTCCTCAGGTCTCGAGTTCGATTCCCGGTGGGAGCGAATTTCGGGCTGGGGTTAAAAGAATCCCCACGCCTCTCCTAATTCCCAAAGCATGGTAGAAAACCCGGCCCAGCTGGGCAATGGTGCTTTGCCCCGGCCCAGACTCACCCGGGGAGCGGGTCCTGTGTAAGGGTGGGAGGGGGGTTCGGGGGTTTTCTCTGAGAAGGCTTTCTTCTTATATGAATACCGCGGGTGGAGGTCAATCCCCCGGGGCCGTGTTTTTTTTTTCTTCCACATGCAAAGTCCAATGGGTCAATGGGTCTTAGTTCTGGATTGCTCTTTCAGAAAAAGCTTTTACTAGGGTATCAAAAAGGTAATAAAATAAAAACCAGGAGTTCATCAATTTAGAATAAATATAAGAACAAACGTAATTTATTCATCCAAATGGGAATAGTACAGTAACAGAAACAGACCTGAAAAAGAGTGGACTTCCCACTGATGCCCATAGCTTCCAAATCGATTGCAAAACGTACTGAATTCCTCCAGTGGTGCTGCACAAAATTAAGCATTGGATTCAGGAAGTTATGACTAGAGTGCATGGTGATAGACTGGTACCGTGACCACATGCCTTACAATGTTACCTTTAAGATAGCATAAATGCAATTGGCAAGGCTTGTTACAGTTCACATTGTGTTATGCAGTGGCTTGTTTGATAACAATAACAAAAGGAAAAGGCGGTCACTGTAGAGAACAAGCAGGAGTTTAGGACAGCATTACATGGCAAGGTTCCCAAACAAGCAGCGGTTCCACTGTTAACAAAAAGAACTCACAACTGACTATTTTCACAGCATTCATGCTGCAAGCTCTGGAGGTCTGGTATTGCACAGTACCATTATAAGAGAATGACTGCTTATCACATTCGAGTCGTTTCTATAATTGCCGGCGACAAATTATACATCCCGGTTTCTGCTTATCTAACTTTACAGAAGATATTTCTATTAATCGACTTGACTCCATGTCTTCATCAATAAGCGTATAAAATAGACCACGTTAACAGATTAAACATGTGATTACTAGACCTGGACTGGAGAGGAAGTAGCCCAGGCTCTGGTTATGGAATATGCATGAAGTTTAAAGACACCAACCTGAGTTATAAAACTATGGGCGCCATCAAGACCCTCTTCTTCCCCTGTGTTGAACAAAAACAGAACACCGCTCTTGAAACCATGCGCCCATTGAGCCACTCCCCGTGCAAGCTCTAACATGACTCCCACACATGAACTGCAATCTCCGGCACCTTCTCTGAAAAAGGATACATACATATTTTATTTCCCCCCCAAAAAATGGACAAAAGAAATGGCATTTATTAGTTACTCCAGTAATACAACTAATTTCAAACAAAGTAATGATGTTTAATGTCATCACATTGTCGTAAATGAATGGATAACTAAATTGCTAGTGGTATCATGATCAACAGAATTACAGAATGATCAGGTGAGGAACACTAGCAATCAGACAACAGTCACAACATCATCTGGTTCCTTAAGGCATATTATACTGTAAATATCATTGATTATCAAGATAATTGTTGGCACCTTCTTTAGTTATCATCTCTGTGTTCAATAAAGAGGGTATTGAGCCTTACGTTGTCGAAACAGTATCGATATGTGAAGAAACCAGAATTAAATTTTCCTCAGCTTCTGGTAAATACTTGGGAACAACTCTCAATAGCACATGGTTTAGGTCTGAATATAAAAGAGTTTTCCCCTTAAATAGACCACCAGATAAACGATTTGCACCAATATCTGTGTGAAACAGCTCCACTTGAACATCAACCTCCCAATGAGCTGTCTTCTTTATTTTTTCTGCAACTGCATATACATACTATTGCATGGGCATGTCACGACTGGTAGTACAACCAATTAAGATGTTCCATAAGAAAATCTTGCTTTAATCATGTTACTTATCAGGCTACAATAAGGTGTATCCACAGCACAACGATGATGTAAGAAAGAAAACAGTAAATGAAACAACAAACAAAAAAGAGACACGAAGCTGTGGACCCTAACTTCAACCGCATTTTCTTATCAGAGGATCATATCAACTTAGCTGGCACTGATTATCAAGTAGCTGTATATCACAACACCATTGCATGGTAGAATTATGCCATAGCATTTATGTTACTGCTCTAGCAAGAGGTTATTAATTAATTAATATACAGAGGTAATTAGATCCACCAAAGCTTCAAATATGCGCATAGAAATTGTCTGGCTACATTTTTTTCTTACATTTGCAAGGGCCTAAATTTTAATACAAGTCAGTAAAAGTCTTTGTAAGAGGAATGAATTTATTTCAGTTGAGAGTACTTTTGTGGACCTCCCACAATATATACCGCATGGAATGTCTGAAAAAACTCAAAACGTAGATTTGACGTACTGACAAAAGTGGTTTGGACTAGCCAGATAAGTAGTGTTTTTTCATCTTACTATTATTTCAACAAGAAGCAAACTGTACCCTTGATAAGCATGTTTTCTACTATAGAGCTCTTTAATTTAAACAGGTTAATAAAATAATCTGGAATGATGCAAGACCGTCTAACTGATACATCCTATACCCAATTAATCAACGACAGCACATACTTGGCATGAACAATTAAACTAGAACATACAAGTGTATAAATTGTGATGTTGCATAAATGAACAACCTGAACAGCACGATCGAGGGAATCTGAACCAACTGGATGAGGACCCAAGCTTGTCAAATACTTGACATGCTCAAGCGCAGAAGTTTCTGAGAAGCCCCGCTTGCCAGCCTGATCAGCGTCAAGGGGCAAAGGAAGATTTCCGAACTGGATACGATAAACAGACCAGGATCCGTGAAGGAAAACTATCAATAACCCCAGCAACAAATAAGCACCCCGCCTATTCTTGCGATTGTCCTCATTTGAATCAGCTACTTCATCGATTTTAGGCTTCTCGCTAGTTGAAACAGAAGAGCCTCGCCCTCGAGGCATTTGTCTCAGCTGAATATAAAAATTGCAAAAAAGAAGAAAGGAATCAGCTTCATAAGGTATGGTTCTAGTAATAGAAAGACTGTTTTATGTGCTAATTTCAAAGAAATTAAAAGATGTTATCTAGCTTTTCTGTTCACATTTTAGGACAAAGGATTTTAATGGAAATTCGCAACAAAAAAAAAGGATTCAAATGGACCAATTTTATTGCGACATGATATTTATTTCAAGCATGTGTTACAAAAAAAATCTCCATGAATCCAGGTAAAATAAAAATACAATATTAATTTTAGTCTTCTTTGGGCATTCCCAATCATTACAATTATTAATTAAAAAAACGAATTGGTCAAACTTCCTCACTCCAAATTACAGCCCGAAAATTCAAATCAGAAAATATTCACACTGTCCAAGCAATGCAATTTTACCCAGATCCATGGCTCACAATGTCATACAACTCATAATTAACTGTGGACTGTACCCTGCAGGCTGCAGTAACCCAATCAGAGGTGGGACTGCTGCCTGTTTAAAGAAGCTGGTCTGCACCAGGACAACAGATAACCATGTGTCAGGTCACTGCAATGACTCGCAAACCCACCATCGCTCTCAGGCGAGATCAATCGCTGCTACAGCCAAGAGTCCAAGCTTTTACTCGATGTATTTACTACAGTACAAGTCGAAATCAGGAGAATGGAACACATCAGAACCGGAGATAGGATAGTTCTGTGGCCCCTCCGCCCCTGCCAGCTCAGCCAAAGGACGATCCAGTCCCGGGAGCCTTGAATTTTAATTTCGTCAATCCTCATTACGATTTTGATGAATTGGGTGCGCAGACTAATGCTGGAAGTAATCTATACGGACTGCACATACACATGACACTAAGCACATCCAACTCGCAAGTTGTACTCTTAATTCATCTAGCGCTCCCAAAACCCAGTTCAAGCACAAAAAAAATGCGAGCAGCTCCTAAATTAGATCTATAAACTGCCCAGGAAATTCGGTTTGACGAAAGCTTGGAAAACAGGCTGCTAATTCTACGCCCATCCAGAAACAAACAAATTGGATGAATACATTCCATCCAAGCATGGTAGATTTGGATGTGATTCCTCCGAACGAAGTAATTACATACTGCAAAACGAAGCACTCTCAGAACCAAGCTAGGGCCGCTAACCAGTAAAAGGAGGGAAGCAATTCAAAGCCCGGACGGATCTCCTCTCCACGACAGGCCAGCAGAGTTGACGAGCAACACGAACTGATGACACGGACGACCTGCTACCAGAGGAGAATCCACTCGAGAGTCGAGGCGGCGTGCTCTGCTTCGACGGAAGGCTCAGAAGTGGGAGAAGAACTTGAGCGAGACCAGTCAGCGGCGAGGGTTCCGTGATGCTGGCCGGGGTGGCCGTCTCGCGGTGGCGCGGGAGGTTGGTGGAAGCCTAGTAGGAGTTGAAGATGAGAATAATTAGTTGCGGCTGCAGGGTCTCTCTGAGGTCGAGGGGCCCAAAATATTTTCGGCTCTGTTACGATTTTACCGGTGACGAGGTTCGTCAGATTGGTATCCCTCGTTCTCAACGCTAATCGCTATGTTTAGTTGGATTTTTTATCTGATACTATATGACACGACAGCAAGATTTAGTAAACAAACTATCCAAGCCCGTACACATCTCAGATTTCAAATACTCTACGGCCCCTTTGGAATGGAGAAGATGATTCAACCCCTACAACAAGAGATTTCATGGACAAACTACCCAAATCCGTACATCAGTTTGAACAAAAAATTTAAACCTTCTTTGAACATATACATAAACTTCATAGCCACTGTTGGAAACTTGAATAGATGGAAAGTAAAAGATTTTTTTTTAAGGATTCAATTTCTATAGGAGGTTTTTCTCTGGGAGCTTAATGAAGTACAAGAATAAATCCTATCAAATCTCACAACTTCCCTTTGATTCTCGCTCTCTGAATTCCTGAGTTGCATTCTAACACCTACATGGGAAGCTTCCGTGTGCTTCTAATCACCATATAAAACTGCAACATATAGTGAACTCAAATACGGGTTTTTATATTCCGTGTGTTTAGCATCTTATGGCGAATGGGTTTGTAGTCTAATGATTATAAAAGTCTCAGTAGCATTTCAGATATTGGATTCGATCTCTCGTAGAAGCGATTTTTTTAGAATTTAATGACATTATACTTTCAACAATAAGCTCCAGCGCATTTATAGAGGTGAGTATACGTGTGTTGAGAATGTCTGAGTTGTACTGTGTAATTATAAAAAAAAAACATTTAGTGGTGCATTCTAAAGAGGGCCTAAAGGGGCATAAATATAAGTGCCAAATTTTCTACTGTGATGTGAATCGGCTAAGCGTGAAGACGACAGGGGAATGAGGAACGTGAAGCATGCAAGTTGCAAAAGGTGCAGTTGTGCAGTTTGCAAGGGACTTTTGCAAGGGACTATGGGGCTTTATTTTTTTTTTCGAAGGTACAGGGGACTATGCTTAACTAGCCACGTAACCATTTTTGCTATAGATACCTTTCGCCCGACACGTGGCATTGCCGGTCCAGCTCAAGAAGTTTTGAATGGTGCCAGATATCTGCCGTGTGTGTTGAGGCTTTGCGTTGGTCCCGGATGATAGCCTGGAAAATACAGTACTTCAATCCTTTATGAACCGAAAAGGTCCTATTGCATTTACATTTGTTAGCCTACGCGCAATAACGGGCACGGTGCCTAAATTTACATTTGCTATTAAGTTCAAGATACAACAGTTAGAATAGTTTGTCATATCAATTTATACCGTAATTCAACCAAAGAACCCATACAGATTTTCGGAACATCACACCCGGAAATAGAATCCAATGTTCACTCAATCATAATGTCGATTGCATCCAACAAGGAAGAAAAAAAGAAAACGTCCAATGCAAAAAATGGGTTGAAATAAGATCTGCAAGACCATATCACTGAACCAAAGTTAAGGTATTTCATCTGTGTTAAATGTGTACATGGCACGGATTATGTGTTTTCCCTTACTGATATAGTCAGAACACTTGTGCTGTTTACAGATCTCGTATAGATCAGGCACTGTTCTCCACGAATCAGGCAGCCAGAATCAGCATTTGTTACCTACTTACCTTGCTCCATTCTTCTTTTTCAACACATCAGCTCGACGCTTAGCCTCTCTCTCTGCTGTCTGGACATAAAACTCAGCCCCAAGCATGTCATTTATCTCAACATTTGATGATGCACTTGCTTCTGCAGTCTCGATTATCAGCTCGGCAGTCAAAGTGAATCCAAGGGCTGAAAGCACGCGCACAGCGTTGGCAATACGACATATATGCTTCCTTGTCTCTAGTGGGGTGAAAGTCTCCACTTCACTGCTCGAAGTCTTCTCATCTACCATCGTGCTAGCCTTTTCACTATCACTCACCACAACATGCTCGCCTACCCAGATGAATCCATTGCAACCAAGAATCAGATCGACATCATATTGCTCTAGATGATGGAAATGCTGCTTCCGCCGTTTTACCAAGTAAGGTGGTACAGTAAGCAATTGGCCCCTCTCAAGCTACAACAATAAGTTGAAACAAATCACTAACAGCCAAATGTTATAAATCATACACCTTAATATCAACACGAGAAAAATTATGTATGGAGACTTAAGGCATATCTATGATTATGAACTATCCAAGAGCCTTCCTTGCAGTTCCATCATTGTAACGAACGATCTGCATCAACTAACTTTTGCATTCACGATAAAGATCCAGCATTGCAATGAAAGCACTCTTACAGATAACTTAAGCTACATAGAAGAAATTAAAAGGAACATACTGACAATGGTACACTGTTACAGTAGCTCAAAAGGTGACATCTAAACTGGTTCAGAAGGTAAACTGCTCACAGAGTGGAGGATCTGGCATGTACCTTTCCATACTTTTGACTCCTTGCTTGAAGGTGCAAAGATCCATCATGTTGGAAACCACGAACTTCAGCCTGGTGATTGGTTGCACACAAAGTAATAGCATCTCATTTTAAATAATTCATGCAGCAAAAGAAAATGAAATGTCACAACTGTGAACAAATTTCAGAAAAATAAACTGTGATATGAAATGGGAAGAAGCCATAGAAGTTCTCTAGAGGAAAAAATATTAAGGAACAACAGAGGCATATCATATTATTGCTTATTCAGAGTCAACCAAGTGAACATGAGATTTGGCTACTTCATGTAGAAGTAAAAGACTCATTGATGGCACTTTCATTCTCGACAAATCAAACAGTACTGTTCAGTGAATCGATGGCTAGTGATTTAGAGTTAGAAACATAGACACTAATAACTGTGGTATGTTAATACAGCTATGAAGAATGTCATTTCAAATTGCACAAGTGCAGACAAGTGCAAGATCAAGGCACCGGCATCTGACTTGGCTAATTATGAAGCATATTAAGTATTGCTAATTTGGAATCGATATATATGAATTATTTTAGTCCCAATGCAATCTCGTGCTATCAGCTTATCACCAAACACAAAAAGAAAAGTTCTAATCCCTCATATGCCATTGATGTGTCTATGACATATGGGACCTATCACTGACAGCGGCATATGATGGATTTAGGTTCTTATCCAATGGCATAGAAGGGATGTTTCCAAATCTATACTATGTAAATAACGAGAAAAACAAAACATTGCCAGGTGAAATTCCAACTCGGTGATAGAGGTGCGACAGTATAAAGGCTATTTAGTACCCCTTCAAGTGCTGCTGAAGCCTGCAATAAAAACAGAAATCTACAAAGGACAAGGAGTCGTAGAAATGGTGCCTCAAAATGCCATCAAACTCAATACAGCAAACGCGGCAGCAGGAATTGCTCAAGGATTAATTAGACACTTGCAAAATGGGAAGCACAACAAGATATTTCAAGGCATGACAAACAATAAACACCAAAATGATCATTGTTCATGTATATTTGGTGGTTGTTGCAACTGACATAGTTAATATGCAGGCACTATGTGTCAGCGTTAACACCCCATGAAAAAAGGAATTCAAATAATTAGATGCTAGATCGAAGATGAACTGAGTATTCCAGCACTTAAAATTTATCTTATACCTTAAAAGAAAAAGAGCAAGTATTCTACTTACACAGACAACATCATTTTCTTCAAAGATGGTCCGCATATTAAGCTCATCAACAGCAGTTCTCCTTCTCTAAAAAGAGTAGAAATCAGAAAACAGTTAATTGGAATACCGGATAAGAATGCTAGAGACATTAGTAATGAACTATGCACTCCTTAATCTCTTTCAACACGACATAACATTAAACAAAAGGTCCTAAACAACACCACATTACAGTTACAATCCAAGAAAGCAGTTGTTGTAAATATTTTCAACTAGCCAGTAATGGTGACTTGGAGTCTAATGTGTTATTATACATATCAATGTCAGAGATATTGTTGCGTCGGAAACTTTCTTATGCCATATGAGATGGTGTTTACTGTTTAGCACATAAAACGAAACCCCTGCTTCTCACATTTCCAATTTTGGATGTCACACAGCAGAGATGGAGAAGCATACCTGAATACCATCGGGCAAATTCATAGAAGACAGCATCAGAACAGCATCTTGACTAAAGTTTATCTCCAACCTCCAGCGCTTAGGAGCAATCTGTGAAAATAAAGCCAACAAATCAATCACTTTTAATCTGAATCGTAGTGCAGCATTTGCACGATAAAGCAAAACATGTTAATCTAACTGAGTGAAAAATTATGACAACTATAACTTCCAGATTTGTTAACACACACTCAAGTGGATATGATCGAAAAGTAAATATCATTATTCACTACACGCCTACGTCAGTGCTACAAACTTAATCAAAATGACGGTAAATCAATCTCAATCTATGTGCATATACCCTCGGATAGTAAGGATCCAGATAAATGCATTCTCAGATCTGCATTTCTCTTTTCTTTTTAATTCATCAACAAAATTATCACACATTGTCAAATTCATAGTCATAATTACTTATCCCTAGAAGTATAAAGCATCCTTGCAACTGAAAGAGCAATACATGTTATTGCATTCAGGAATGCAGAAATAAAAAATAATGACAGAGAATAAATGTACACACCTCAATGACACGGCCAACTATGATATCACCAACCTCTGGCTTGTATCTGAAAAGGATAAAGAGAACAAACTTGACTAAGTGTAGTAACTTAACATGATCAGGTGAATCATGCTTCCCTAGTGTAAACAAAACCTTGGCCCTTATAATCACATTCACAACTGATCTAACATATGAAACTAAATTATAATCAAAGAAAACACTGGTAAATTTCTTATGCTTCTTGAAGGTAGCAAAATCACTGCAAACTCAGAGGCTACTCAGATCGAAACATGTCTATGCTTGTGAGACTTATAAAATGAACTGCTGCTGCTTATCCGCATCTCAGAGCCAAGGATCCATATATATTGTTGCGGATAGTTTGCTAGACACGCACAGAGCTAACCAACAAGAGATCTATGACAGTAATCAAATCCTAACAGTACAAGGAGCTAACTCATAACAGAAACACAATAGAGAATCATCTCAAACATCCTGACAGACCAGTTTAATTCAGCATGCACGAAAAATCCAGCTCAAACCCAACAGGACCGTTGCACACAGAGACTACAATACTTAACATATACAACACGCAATTCAGTATAGTTGCAAGCTAACTAAAAACAAAATCATCCAAGGCAGTCTTCGAGGCAAAGCAACAGATCGAATTCCAACGTTTCCAGAGCAACCCAACAGGGACACCAATGGAGACGAACAATGCAGCAGCGAGTAATACAAAGGCAGCGAGCCCAGTACCTTGCACGGAGCGTGCGCACGTAGACCAGCTTGTTGACCCGCTCAACCACCCCGCACAATGTCGCCACGACCTCCCCGTCCTGGTCCGACGTCCCGTGCCCCCTGCAACCACGCACGCCCATCAGTCAATTAACACTTTAACATCACACGAACGGAGAAACGGATGGTGATCAGGGAGGAGGGACGGTCCTTACTTGAGGATGTTATCCTCGTGGTTGACGGGGATTGTGTCCGCGACGGTGACGGCGGGGGGGG
>LAPY01000634.1:166448-177430 GCA_000970635.1 Eragrostis tef
GTTGTCCTCGTCGTTGACGGGGATTGTGTCCGCGACGGTGACGGCGGCGGCGGACGCGGCGGCGGGCGCGAGAGACTGGAGCGACTGGAGAGCGGCCTCGAGGCGGACCCGCTGGGTCTGGTTCAGCGTGAGGTGGAGGTCCCTCATGGCCAGCACGCCGTCTCGCGAGAACCGGGGTAGGAGGAGGCCCGACGGAGTCGAGGAAGGAGAGCAGAGCAGCAAAAACCCTAGCAGAACCTGAAGCTCCCCCGAAGCGGCGGCAGCTGAAGAACATACCAAGCCATGACCGGCTCCGCCAAGCACGGCACGCTAGCTGGGCTGGGCTGGAAAGACCAAAGGCTCAAGCTTCGCGAGGGCCGCATTGTAGCGCAGATGGGCTGGGCCGGACTTGTTTTCCTACACGTAACTGAAAGAGAACCATCTGGACAATTCAAAAAAACAAATCTGGACCATTCAAGAGTTCGCCTAAAAAAGGAAAAATTGCAAAAAACCACTAAGTGAGATTTTCTTATACCCATATAGAAGAAATTTTGTGTCAGTCTTTCCTCCTCTGCAAAGCTATCATGTCAAAGCTATCAGGAGGACTATGAAAACAAATAAACACTTTGCAGAGGAGAGACTGACAAAATTTCTTGTAAGTGGGTACACAGTATGTGGGTTTTTGCAAATCTGCTAAAAAATCTGAACCATTCAATTAAAAAAAAACATATCGGACATGGATCACAGCTCACGCCATTCAAATCTCGCTACGGGCAACAAGTAACGCTCTCTCCAGTGAAGTAACGACACGCCTTCTAGCGGCATTCAAAACTTGAAAGAACACTAAAAAACCCCTAGAAACTATGTTTCGTTTCTTGATTGATATTCTTTTTTCTATAAGGGAAGGCGATGACCAAAGTATATAGCATCAAACAACGATGACAGATTGTTATAGTACTATACTGTCAGGACATTTTCGATTGTAATAATATTCCTTGGTTAGACAGCGAGAACAGGTTGGAACTTCACGAGTGAAACAAATTACACAGCGATCGAAAACATACTCTAAGCAACTGCCCGGTGATCCTTCGGGTCCTCTACGCATGCGCTGAACTCACTTGCAATGATACCGGGGGTAAGCCAATCATAACTGCCTTCGCTCCTCGTGCACGACAGGACCTTGTTGTGCAGCAAGTCGAGGCGAATCAAATAGTGCTCCTCGGCGGGCGTCTGCAGCAGCATCGACAGGTGGGTCACTTCAGGGGAGCCGGCGATGGCCGGGTTGGGTTTCATGGCCGCCATTGCCTCCTGCGGGCTCAGCTCTCTCCTCGATCCGCTGATTGTGTCTGCTCCTTCTCCGTCCTTATTGCTCGTGCCACCGGTTGCTGCTGGTCCTACATCTTCGAAGAAAACTATGCGGCGGAGTAAGACCCAGGAAGGGGCCATGACCGGTGGGGTTGGGTTCGGTCGAGCAGGATGACCTGCTGCAATATTGGTCGAGTATCGACAACAGAACAGCGGGGAAGGAAAGAGCAGAGGAAGGGGGGAATGAACGGAGAGGCGCGATCACAAACTGCCCCGCGTAAAAATTCTGTAGATTTTCTCGGCGACTCGGCTCTGCGTCGAACTTTCAACTTCGACCGCCTACGTCGTCTCTGTTTCGTTGTTGGATTGACAACTCTCGAAGTCTCGATCACCTCACCTGAAATGAAAACCTACTACTCGAAATCAGAAGATTTGAAACCGGACCGAGTAATGCTTCTGCAGTTGGGCCTGGCCCATGCTGTGGAAATATACCAGTGGCCCAACGGCCGAAGAGAGCGCCATTTGGGGATTTTGCAATTAAGTAAATTAGGGCCATGTTTGCTTACCTTGAGGCTTGATTGTTGGTTATTTGCCTCTAGGATATGCGCATTTGGTAGAGGGGCCGACAATGTACTTTGCCCTGGCTGATCTGTGCAGAATCTTGGTCGTCTTATAGATGCGTTATGCTAGTTGTGAACTATATAGTGCTGAATTATTTGTGCATACCAAAAGGATTAAACATTTTGTTTCAGGCCGTCAAATCTTAAAAGGCTGTCGGCCAGTGGTGCAGTAACATAATCAGGGAGGATTCTGAATACTACAAATACTGAGGCGTTCTGTTCGGACCTAGCTATATTATGCTGGTGGTAAAAAGGAAACACCAAAAGATTTGGTGCTAGCTCAGTCGCTCTAGAAGCTCTGAAGATGCTTTTGTCTAATGGCGTGACCGCGTGACTGGAAAGTTGAAAACGAAAAGACTAGACGCGAACTCTTTGACACCAAAGTCAAGAAGAAAATCAAGTGATTATAGAGCAACGCCACCGTACGACGGCACTGCAAATCTTTTTACTCTCCCAATGCGGTCGCATTCCTGCCCAACGAACATGTCCACGTCAGCACTATAGTTTGGAGCCGTTAGATGAGAGCACGAGCGAATCTGCAACGAACACATGTTACGGTAACATCACCAAGGACCGCGTGAGATCCAGGAGGGTCTGGAAAATTCGTCTTAACTAATATGCGAAGCAGCAACGCAGTACACAGCTCGTCGCCTCCAGTTGCGACCTGCGACGCGAACTCGTTCTTGAAGCACGGCGTCACATTGCGAAGCGGCGGCAGCCTCCAGCTCGCTCGTTTGCTCGTCGTATACGGAACAGAGGGAGGGTCGCGCAGGGGCGTCCTGCTGCCGGACCGCCGTGGATTGGTCAGGCGATGCCACCGCGCACCCTTTCATCCAAGTTGACGCCGCTGGCCCGCGGCAGCCCATGGCCACCTCTACGGCACTTACGTGTGCAGTTGCAGCCTGCGGAGCGGAGATACACGAAGCATGTACAGTAGCAAAGTGCATGTGCCTCAACTGCGGTACAAGCAGGTGCAGGGTAGGCCTTGACCCCTGTTATTTCTCTCTCCATGAGTAAACAAGGAAAAAAAATCAATCTATGCTCAATCAGACTTTCGCCCAATATGTTTAACCTACTGGTAAAACCTTTATTATGTCTCCTGTTTTATTCTAGACTTGGGAAATTGCAACAAAAATCAAAGTCATCTATTGAATTTTCAATTCATCTTTGATTCCATAGCGTCTGCTTTCTTTTACTGTTTCTGATATATAAAATTGAAAAGTTTACAAGCAAGCATTATAGTCATACTTGGATATATGAACATTGCAGTGCAAAGTTAAGCAAAGGTCTGAAACAGAATTAGCATATATGGATGAACCAGTGACTAAAAGCTTCAGTTTAACATTATGTTTCTTATATCTGAATTAAAATAAGTTGGTGTATCAGTTAGTAAATTTCATGATGTTATATACATAATCGTAAGACATCGGAAGCTTTAAATAGAAAAATAAATTGTCATGTTTTACTTTGAAACCAAATTATATTCAATACATTTATCAGGCCAAAATCCCTCTGGGAGGTTGTAGTTCCCCAGACTAGGAAATGACGGATGGCTATACAAAGGTAATAGCCCAGCAGTGTGCTAATTTCTCTTAACAGTTGTGAACAGGTTTGAGGTAATGTACTGGTAAAAGATCTCTTTCATAATTTATCTGTTAGATCCTCATAACAAGGGATCATAATATAGGTTTAAGACTTGACGTCTACAAGCTTTCTTTTTCAGCCTTTGGTACATATTTAACTCTTCTGAAAAATGCAGGAACTTCCCCCGTAGTTTTGTGTAAAAATAGGCAGCAAAGTCAATATTACCTCTAAACAATTTTTCGCACTGTGTCTTTATTCATAAATATTGTCTGTTACGAGAATGTAAAGTTTCTATTTCATACTGCCACTCTTCTTTGTCTGAAGGCCTATAATATTCAGGAAACATATATATCAGAGAAGTTTCATCATTCATGGCTTGCCTATAATAAGACGGGTCACGTAAACAACAGAAAATTATGAGAAAGAAGCAATATTTCCAGCCTTTTCATTTCCCAAGCCTGAGTGAAGGTTCTTTTCTGCCTTATCACCAGAGATGCCAGCGTGCTTGCCAAAAGAATCATGGTGAAGCTACTTAAATTGGTAGACGGCATAATCAAATGATTGGCACATGCATAATGGACAACTAAAGCGAATGTTTCTTTTCTTTTTTTGTTATAGTGACGTTGCAAGCACTTCAGCTATTGAGCACCATTGCAAATGTGAATATCCTCCTAATGTTATTACTGTGTGTCACGAAATTAAAACATACTCCCTTTGTTCTGAAAAGCTAACCAACGTCAACAAAAAAAAAAAGAAAGAAGGGAGTACACAATATGCAAAGTGTTGTAAATTTGAGCTCGCCAACGTCAATAAAAAAAGAAAGGAGGGAGTATATATTATGCAAAGTATTGTAAATTTCTTGCCGCTTGCATTCACAGCAAGGTGTGAGTGTGCTGTTTATCGATCATGGCTGCATACAATTATTAACGATAACAATTTCTACAGAAGAATAAAAATATTTTGCAGAACTGATGAGAAAGGAGTCCTCAATACCATTTTGATGAGTATGGATTGTGTCAAGAAGTCTGAAGAAATTTCTAGGGATCATAGACAGCGAAAATTCAGTTACAGATTGTTTATTATTTAGCACATGAATGCCTAAAGTAAACATATTACAATGGCAATTGAATCTTTCACAAAATTGTTTGATGTCCATTAAACAAATTTTCTAGTGAATATCTATTTTGCGCTGGTGCTTCGTCATCCGGTGTGAGAGCGATTTTGATGTGCTTGCTTTCGAAGAGAGGCTCTTCTGAACATTTATGCATGACACGGCGATGACAAATTTAGACAGCGATCTGCATGCTCAACTTGCAGAGGTACTGCAACCCCTGGTGTAGACGTCAAAGTGCGTTTTCCGTTGACGGTATTGGCAATGGTATGGTATGGGCTGCCTGTTGTGTTGATACTTACGATGTGCGGATTGTACTAAACAAATCTATCTATTATTATTATCTTAGTATTTGAAGAGAAAAAGGAGCCACCACGTTTGCTCTCAAGGCCATAAAATTCCCACATTAATCACAGAAAAAACAAAGATGTGAACCGTCGGATTTTATGAAGATTCAACGATCAAGATTTAACCGAGAGTCCATACCGAATACAATTCCTAAATAGGTAAGAGCATGAAATTTGGAATAAAAAATAAACAGAATTACCAATTTAGGTTACCGGTAGTTGAGACACAAACGAACTGGAAAATCCATTCGGAAACAATAGTATTGCGGAAGCCCGAGGTGATCCAGGAAGAGAAACTGGGAGCATTCATGCCGTTCAGCCGTTGCCATGTGAGAGGAAAGAAGCTGAAGAACCCGCTGCGACATGAGAGCATGCATGCAGCTATGAAAGGAAGCAGACGGAGGGGTGAGTTTAGAGATGACGGAGATTTTTTCTATCTTTTTGGAAACCGTGTATTTTCTGCTGCTCCATACCGACAAAAGCTTCACATAATTAAATTATTCAGTCATAGATAGGCTTAGGTCTATGGTTTAATATGTCATCTCTACATTGATCATTTTTTATTTTTTTAATGTTCTAACATTTCTGTGTTACAAATTCTTACAATCCAAATAGCGGGATATCTCAATTCTTTTGTTTTCTGACTTTCTTACCACGTTAATCGGAAAAAAGAGAAAGATGTGAACTGTTAGATTTTCTGATGATTTAATTGTTCAGATGAAAACAAATACTTCGGGTCTGACTGCAATTCGTCAATACATCAAATTCAAAATAACAAATAGAAAGAGGACTTTCACGGTATAGAGTCCGGCCACCCGCATCATTAACAAGCTATTGAGTCTGAAATAAGTATATAATAGTGGCAATGCAAGAAGGTATGGACATGAGACGTTCGTTCAAAAAAAAAACCAATAGTGGGACAAAAAAAACCTATGAGAAATGCAAAAATCTATTAAAGCCGCAAAAATCTATTAAACCCACCACCTTAGAACTCAACGTCAAGACAGATTGATATCTAATTCATTTAAATCTCTACCAAAGCTTTAAATCTCTCCAGTTATAGCTGCAGCTATATATAGCCCTCTATATCCTTTTTAAGCGGTGTATCGTTATTTGTGTTCATGTACAATTTAACCACTATCTCTCGTTATAGCCCGATTTATATCCACTGTTACCTGTTTTAAAGACATGCCCCTAAGCCCGATAGGAAGAGAGGAATATCTCATCCCACTAGCCCTTCACAATGACTGGATCGAGCCACGACAAAACAGAAAAGAGGTCGCCGCGTTGCTGTCACCGTACGAACATAATTCTTCATGTCGCATTGCCGAGAATATGATGCCTTCTATCGCCACCATCGTCTCCTTCATCAGCACCGCCATGGTGAAACATGTATAGGGACACCTCCTTGAGGAGATCGCACATACCACACAAGGAAGAACAAGTCTTGGCAGCGACAACGAGAGGATGCCCGTGAAAAGATGTGAACGGTTGGATTTTATAGTGATCTAATGGTACAGCTTAGCGATAGGATGTACAGGAAAAGAGTTTGCATCTAATTCGTATAACAGTCATAGCAACTTTGGAGACCATATATATGTACGTGTTAAAGTACTTAAACGTAAGCTTTCAAAACATAACCCTCCGTCATAATAGAGGACTTTTACAGTCCCCCATACTAGGTAGTATTATTTAAAAATACTAGCTAGTATTGTTAGGGGTAGTTTTGGAAAGATAAAGTAGGCTGATTTTATTTCTTTGATTT
The DNA here is from genome assembly GCA_000970635.1 of Eragrostis tef. Lineage (NCBI taxonomy): Eukaryota > Viridiplantae > Streptophyta > Magnoliopsida > Poales > Poaceae > Eragrostis > Eragrostis tef. The sequence continues at coordinate 173,160 of LAPY01000634.1, forward strand.
GGAGATTTGGATCTTCGATCTAGGATAGTTGCGGGCACAACGTCCTTCATTCGCTTAAGATTCTAGCCTAGTTCTATTCAATCAGGCTTTTAGGTTGAGCGTTTGAAGCCTTATTGCTAGATTTGTTCTAGAATGGAGAACAGCATCAGCATCACGAGTGGTTCCTAATTCAACGATCAGCGAACTCATCTCATGCAGCCAAGGACATGGAAGGCGAACGGGAATAGGTCATGATGATTGGCTTGCCGAGGACATGGTCGCGAAGGAATTGGTAGCAGAGGGACCGCGTCCTGGAACCTCGCTGTTACTGGCATTGCCCATGGCGGCGACAAACTTGTGAGGCTACGAATCCATGCACAACGCGACGGTGGCCGAGCTCGTCCGAAGTTTACCGCAGCATCCAATCCGATCAACAGGCGACGGCGTGTGTAAAAATGATGAACCCAACCTAACCTACAGGCTACAGCCATCAATATTTGATTAAAAACTAGTACTACAGATTAATATGGTAACCTCATGAAAACACAATAATTACTAGTTTGCCATAAATATTAGCTAGTACTAGAGGAGAGTCAATCGATTTGAACCGTCAGATCATAATACTAGCTAGTATTTTCAAATAATACTAGTTAGTATGGGGGACTGTAAAAGTCCTCTAAAATTAACATGTTGTGCTGTGTTTGTTTGCTTGCCCCTCTTTCGTAGGGATTTGTGCTACTATTCAATAAGCGTGTCCAACCAATAATGCTTTGGTCCCAGTCGTGTGGTACTGGTAATGGGAAGACTCTACAGCCAGGTCAGCAGTGGGCGCCACTGCCACAAGTTTCTTTTTGTTTATTTAGCAACCAGAAACACGAACAGACGTAGAGTTTGCATGGCTGTATTTGTGAATGCGATGGCTGTGTTTTGTGTTTATTCATCCCGCCCAGCTCCGCCCAGGATCTGCAGCAGCACGTGGTCCGCCAGCGTCGACAGCGGCGACGCAGCCGGCGCAGCGGCGGGCCAACCCGTCGGCTTTATGGGTGGGACAAGAACCGAAAAAACAATGGACAACTGAATCCGGCTCCCACAGAAACGGAACAGGGTGGAGGAAACGATGGTCGACGACGGCGGATTAGCAATAGCGGATTGGGTGGAGTGACACTCGTCAGGGCTCCTCTGCCTTCTCTCCCTCTCCTCCCCTGCCCCGGCACCTGTCGTTTCTTGCCCACGGATACTGACGTGCAAGCTGCGGCGAAAGCGGAAGGGGATTAGGACAGATTAATTTACCTTGGCCTTTATTGCTGCTGTACCTGCTGTTCTTGGAGGAATTTACCAGAGCATGAACGATTAATAATGACTTTTGACTCTCGTGTTGGGTCTCCGTTTGCTGGATTACGGATGCCCGAACTCTGAATTACCCGTTTCAAATGATTGAATAGCTCCTTTTTCTTCGCGAGATAACCAAGATCTTTGTTAATTATAGAGGACTTTTACAGTCCCCCATACTAGGTAGTATTATTTAAAAATACTAGCTAGTATTGTTAGGGGTAGTTTTGGAAAGATAAAGTAGGCTGATTTTATTTCTTTGATTTGGAGATTTGGATCTTCGATCTAGGATAGTTGCGGGCACAACGTCCTTCATTCGCTTAAGATTCTAGCCTAGTTCTATTCAATCAGGCTTTTAGGTTGAGCGTTTGAAGCCTTATTGCTAGATTTGTTCTAGAATGGAGAACAGCATCAGCATCACGAGTGGTTCCTAATTCAACGATCAGCGAACTCATCTCATGCAGCCAAGGACATGGAAGGCGAACGGGAATAGGTCATGATGATTGGCTTGCCGAGGACATGGTCGCGAAGGAATTGGTAGCAGAGGGACCGCGTCCTGGAACCTCGCTGTTACTGGCATTGCCCATGGCGGCGACAAACTTGTGAGGCTACGAATCCATGCACAACGCGACGGTGGCCGAGCTCGTCCGAAGTTTACCGCAGCATCCAATCCGATCAACAGGCGACGGCGTGTGTAAAAATGATGAACCCAACCTAACCTACAGGCTACAGCCATCAATATTTGATTAAAAACTAGTACTACAGATTAATATGGTAACCTTATGAAAACACAATAATTACTAGTTTGCCATAAATATTAGCTAGTACTAGAGAGGAGAGTCAATCGATTTGAACCGTCAGATCATAATACTAGCTAGTATTTTCAAATAATACTAGTTAGTATGGGGGACTGTAAAAGTCCTCTAATAATAAGGCTGCCTTGCCATGGAAACCTTTAGTCGTCGCCGGCATGCATGCATGTGCACGAACACCACAAACAGATTGAGGAAGCCGGAGGTGGCAGTGAATATGGACAACTTCACGGCGCACTGGCACAGCCATGGTGCACTGATCGGAAAGAGCTCTGACATGGTGTTTGTTGAGTTGTTGAAAGCGTGGATGAAAAAGATTGATAGAATGTTGAGGTCAAAGAAATCGATCCATTATAGACAGAAGCTTGCCGCCAAGCACCGGATCCGCACGGCTCGAAGCGATCTCGCCGCGTTGCCAAAGTTTTGCATTTCGTCGATCAGGCTGATAAGAGACGACGTTGTAGTACCGCAATAGTATAATGTGGAGATAGTTAGAACTCAGAAGGCACTGTCTACAGAGTCAGCCAATGCGTGGACGAGGTGGATCTATATAGATGATCTCCTTACTGAGCGTTTATTACTGGATGCACAAGTGCGCATGGCAGGACAAGCATATGGGAAAACGGTGGCATGGTCCAAGGAGGCACTCGACGGTTAGGTGCACGCTTACAAATATGATGGTGAGTGGCGACCAGGACATGGATCAATACAGATCTGTAAGAAGTAGCTCAGGATCAGGCTAGAGTAAAATGGGCGGCGAGAATCTGGGAGGAGCGGGATTAGTAAGCTGCCGGGGGCTGGAGCTCCCAGATATGTATTTGCATGGCAGAGGCGGCATCAATTTTGATGGACGAACTGGACCATGTGAAGGACATGGACAAGCTTTATCGTGGTCGTGGATAGAACCATCACATGCCAGGATGCTGCTCTGTTTGCATTGCAAGGGTCTTTACTAAAAGCCTGAATCCATGTTGACCTAAGAACTGCGATTCACTCACGCCCCTTGAAAGCTTCATACAGCGTGTATCAATCAAGTAACATGTAGGCAATCAATTACGAAAAACAAGCAAAAATATAGAGAGGCGATATTGCCCTGCAAAAGACGAGCTATCCAACCTCAGTTCGCACATCAATCACACATAGTCTGTATTATATGTGCACCCTCTAAATTGACCAGTTTGTCAATCCATGTCCAATGTAAAACCATCTAGCTGGTGTTGGTACTCAAATGATTATAGTCCGGCCAATTAGCATCTGAGTCATTGTTTTCACAAAATTGAAAAAAATATTAAATAATAAAACGCTTAAGATTATGCAATCACATAGAACTCTAGCCCGCGCAAATTGCCCGGGTTGTCTCTTGCTTCACACGAATCTAGAAAGTACAACATTGATTGGAGAAAAAAAAAGAAAAAACAAGCACCAATGCCATTATGAAAACAAAAGATAGCCCAAAATACCTCTCCATGTGTATTTTAAATTGGCAACCACTAGTATGAAAAGAATAGCGTACATTTTTTTCAAAATTACCTACAATTGTCATTACGAGAATATATAAAGTACGCACATATAGTTTTGTAACAAATAATATTGGTTTAAAATAGCAATGATAAGAGAAGGAATAAATTGACCAAATTTTATATCCATTAATTAAGGTTTCGATACTAGCAGCGCAAATGCGCGGGCCATCTTACTGAATAGTGACGCGGTAGTGACTGGAAGTAGTTCAATGCAGATCAGCTGACGGTTAGCTGATTCCGATCGGTTACGGATGAGACAAGAAACATCTCAATTGTTGTAACGCGACAGGTTATTAGTGTGATCACCGTGGGCTCAAGTACAACCATTGACCGCGTATGCACTACCGGCTACTAGTAGTACTACCGCACTATTAGCCCGTCGCCGCACGTACTGCTGCTTCACATTAACGTGCTGCCGGGAGAAGATGAACGAACGATGTTCTTCCTTTCACTTGCGAACGATCTCCATCACGGTCGTACTACAACGAGTCGCGAGCACTAGTACAGACACGTCAGCGTTCAGCGCTCGATTGGATAGAACCTTGTCGTCATGCGTGTGGAGCCAGTCGGTCGGTCCGGAGGAGCGAGCCACCAAACGGAACGGATACGGCCGGCGGGTGCCCCGCCGTGG
>LAPY01000635.1:19274-31309 GCA_000970635.1 Eragrostis tef
ATAAATTTTTAAAAAATTAATTAATTAAATATATATTGTCAATCAAAATTTATAAAAAAAATCAAATGCGTCATATATTTAAAACCGGATGAAGTATATTTATATTCTGATTGCACAAGGACGTTACGCTGACCAGACGTTTTAGACTACGTGGGAAAAATACATTTTTTGAATCTTTGAGAAAACTAGCCTATTTCATTCAAGTCTAAAAGAGGAACAAGAAATAAATGTGAAGAAATCTTGCGTACCAAGATAGGCAGAAAACTCGGATATCGCTTGACACAGCGCGAGGGGTGGGCACCCCGGGGGACTTGCGTCGAGCGGGTGGCGGGCATGGAGGTCGGCGTCGTAGGCTGCGGGGTTTTGGGGACGCAGGACGGGGGAAGGCGCTGGGCGCGGGAGGGGAAGCTGCTCGGCTCTCCGCATGGGCTGTGGCGCGCTGCCGGATGCCGGCGCGGTTTCTGTTCCAGGCGAGACGTGAAAACTCTACGTGTACCGACATTAATTTGTAAATAAATGAATCATATCATGTACAGACATGTAAACATCAGCAGTGTACATGTAGAGCCTACTCGTACGACATCTCATAACATTTCCAGATCCCAGACTATCTTATCTGCTCGTGGCAATAAAGAGAGAAGCCTCCATGTCGTCCAGACTAAAATTGGAATGAAACTACTCGTGACAATACAGAGAGAACCATCGAAAATAGGATCTTGTCAGATTGGAATGAAGTACTTGCTCTCCATATGTGTTGCCTCCTCCCTGTCCTCCCACTGTAGTTTCTGCCACCAATCAACTGAACCGCACACTTGCTTCAGTTTTCCAAAGTTATTTGTACTGCTCAGTGGGATTGCCCTTAACTTTGGGCAATCCTCCACTCGGATAGTCTCGAGAGAGGGGAAATCCCTTGGCTTGCAAATACTTCTCAGGTTCTTAACGTCAGTTAATACAATCGATCTCAGCTTCGGGAAGTTGGTATCTTGTTCACCGGGTGTTTTTTCTTCAGTAGCATCATCTTGTTCTTCATAAGGATGAGCCTGAATTTTCAATTGTTGTGCCCCAGATCCCTCTTCACTATCAACTTCTTCAATAATTTGCTGCATCTCATCACAATGGGACACGAAAAGCCTCTCGAGCATTTCAAGCTTTAGAACCCACGAGATATTCTGCAATTTGGGGCATGACATAATTACCAGTTTGCGTACGTATCGAAACCGATGGGGCATTGGTGCAACAATGACATTCTCTAATGAAGGAAGAACTGAGAGGGTCAGGGTTTGCAGGCATGAAGTCGTCAGCTCAGCGTCAGAAACCAGTGTGTTCAGATCATAACACGATTCAACGTATAGCTCCTCAAGGGGCACCATGTGGTTGAGATCAGAGATTTTGATAGATCGCATATCTCCACAGTACTTCAAATTCAGGCGATGTGTTGACTTTGCCAAAGGATTGGTTTTGTTCAACTTCTTTAACACGTCCTCTGAATAAATAGTGATTCCAAGGAACTGAAGAGCCTTCAGGGAATCCAGATTCAGGTCATTGACATCACGAATGCCATAGTGGCTGCCAGTTCCTCAAGGTGCACCATGTGGTTGAGATCAGAGATTTTGACAGATCGCATATCTCCACAGTACTTCAAATTCAGGCGATGTGTTGACTTTGCTAAAGGATTGGTTTTGTTCAACTTCTTTAACACGTCCTCTGAATAAATAGTGATTCCAAGGAACTGAAGAGCCTTCAGGGAATCCAGATTCAGGTCATTGACATCACGAATGCCATAGTGGCTGCGGAAGAGATTAAGCACTTTTAGCTTGAGTAACTTTGAGCAGTTGTTCAAGGTATCTTCAAGTGCAACAGTTACACTGAGATCCAGATGCCTCAATTCTTTCAATAACCATAGCCGCTCAGGTAAAATTGTAATGTTTGTATGTGACAAATTGAGATGTTGTAGTGCAACCAATGTCTCACAGTCTGGCAGTGAAGTTATCGCAGTATGAGAAAGATCTAGCACTTTCAAGGAGGGCATAAACTTGAAAAAATCCCAACTCAGCTTGTTCAAATTTGGGTTATTCTGGATCAACAAGGTGGTGAGGTTCTTGCATTTTGGTGAGAAAGAAAGCTCTTTGATGTCATTATACATGATGGAGATCCTTGTAGGTTCTTTCCACTTTACTGGTGACGGAGCATTATCCAAAGCCATCCCTGCTTGAACAATAAACTTTTGATCTGTCTTGTTAACCAACCAAAGCCCCAGATGCCTGATTACATGGTGCATTTTAACCTTTGATGACATTGAGCTACTGGTCTGCAGCAAACAAGCTGAAACAAGACTACGAATTATCTGATAACCGTTCTCAGAATCATAGTGAAGCAGTCCTTCAGCCAACCAATAATCAACCAGTTGCTGTTTGCTAATAGATCCATACTCCAGGAAAAGGGCACAGTACAGAAAGCACTGCTGCTGAGTGGCTGTGAGCATGTCATAGCTGTATTTCAGCTGAGCAAACATTTCATCCACACCATCAAAACTGTCCATATTGGCTTTAATTGCATCTGCAGCTGAAATCCAGTCCTTCGGTTCCTCCAAGCCTGCCACAGTTGTCCCAATGATATTCAGTGCAAGTGGTAGACCTCCACAACTTCGGTAAATCTTCATGGCAGGCTCCCTAACAGCGTTGTTGGAACTCTGTGATTCAACTGCTGTACAAGCTTCATTACTCAGCTTGCTCATGAATAGTTTCCATGCAGTAACATCATCTAAAACCTGCATCTTTATCAGGCTCTTCTGTGCACCCATCTGGAAGCATACTTCTTGGTAACGTGATGTCAGGATTAGCTTGCTTTGGCTTTTGGTATCTGGAGTTGGAATACCAACATCCTCGAGTCGAAATTTCTTTCTTACATCATCAAGCAGCACTACACATCTTTTCCTTGCCAGTGCCTTTACCAAGAACCTGGCCCGTTTTTCAGCTCCCTCAGCTTCATTCCATGGCAAATTAAGTCTTTCGGATATAGTCTGTTGTATATCTACTGTGTTTAGTGTCTCTGAATTGGATACTTCAATAAATATAACAACCTGTCACAACCAAATTAAGGGAAAATAAAAAATTAGTTGCAGTATAATATGTAATTTGAACGCAGTCTAGCAAAGTAGGATATTGAAAACTGACAAGCCAGAGAAGTAGGTACGGATTTTTTATGTGAATAAAAATTCAAACTGCACTAATTAAATATTGGGTTCAACTTTTGTATTTCAACTGCAACATTTATAGAACGTATATTGTAAACTGGGACAACACTTGCATTCAGTGCAACATACGAACATAAAGTTTTGAGCAAACCCATCGTCTTCTAGCAAGGAAAACCATATATTTGTTCACTCTATCTTCAACTAGGTCCTCTGTCTTCTAGCAAAGAAAACATTGTTTTGTGTTTACTCTATCTCTAATTATATCTATACATTTGAAAAGAAACAATCATAAATTAGGCTATATTCAATTTAATTGGATCCTGTGAATTTCATAGGGGTTCTCAACTGGAAGAACAAGATAACGTTTTATGGATGAGATTCTCTACCTTTGTAAATGGTGACTGAAGTTAGTCCATTAGATCAGGTCCCAAATAGCTAAATATTTTTCTAAATTGATACCTATTTATAGTCATTGATATGTAGCGATATACTTTTTTATGCAACTTTGTGAAGAAATTTTCCCTATATAACAAAGATACGTAGCTCTCTTGCGTGTTCGAGGAAAAAAAACTTTGTGAAGAAATAGCAAAAATTTCATGTGATGAATGTGTATCTAAACATAGTTAAACACATCGAAGAATGAGACAAAACTGCATACTCGTGCAATTTGCGTAGTTCCAAATAGATTTTTACACAAAACTTAACAAACTGGTGAAAGATATATTTTGTGGTTGTGCCCTTCTAATATACATGGTTATGGTTAATGTACAGACAAACGCTCAACTAGTAAAGCTGCACAATCATCAGTTTGAATTAGCATTTCTGAATAACACGATGTACTATAAGATATTTCGTTTCTGCTACACAATAACAACATTATTTAGCAAATACTGAAACGGACTATTGCAATTAAATAATAGCTTGCTTCCGCATACGTTACTGCATATGTTACCGAATGTAATAATCATTATAGGAATGATAGCAATTCCTTACATGACGTTTAAAAGAGGGGTCAAATATAAAACATGCTTCTATCCTGAGTAAAAAATGCAACTTCGGGAGAACCATGGTACCTGATAGTCACGGGCCTTCATTTCGAGATCATTGTTGAAGGCGTGGAGTGTTGTCTTGCCGATGCCTCCTTGACCCCACACACCAATTATGTTTGAGTCACCCTTCTCAAGCAGATCATGGAGCCGAATCAGCATGCTCTCGAGCCCAAACGTCTCGATCTGAGGCAAGCGCTCAACAACCTCAGGCAGAGGCTTGAATCCAAATTTCTTGAATTGCCTCCCCTCCTCGGTAAGTTTGTTCGCCTCCTCCAGCGCCTCCAGTACCCTCTTGCCAATCGATGCACGGCGAGCAGCATGCATGGTGCACTGGCAGATGCAAGAATACTTCATGAACTGGCTGTAATCCTCATCAATGGTGGTGTCCAGCTGTAGCTCTTCCACATGTTTCAACCACAACTGCACCTGAGGATCACAGATGTTCAGCTTATCTAACTCCTTGGTGACCCGTGCTCTAACCGTCATCTCGACAGCCCGCAAGCTGTCCCTTGCCTTATTGAGATCATCCCAATTGGACTTCAGGCGGAGGAACGAGGCGACCTCCTTGGTCGCAGCATCGACCATGCCTGTGCCCTCCAGGCACTCCCACAAGGGCTGCAAGCACGAGCCGGCCGCTCCAAGCGCATCAGCCATTGGGAACGGAATTGTGCATGCAGCGGAAGACACATAGAATCTGCAAAAGGCAGGGCTTATAAAGGAGGCATGCAGATGCAGAGCAGAGGAGAGACGTCACGTAGTCCCCAAAGCAAATGAGGCAACACGGCAGACCGTTCTGCACATGGTGATTGGCAGGAGGACTCGGTTCTTGCGAGGAATGCGTCCACGCGCCAATAATAGGGCGTACAGAGCCATGAGAAGTCCTGCCATTTTCGTAGAAAAAACTGGTTAGGAGAAAATCCATATATCCATCGACCGAAGACGAGTGTACGAGGCGAAATATCTCTCCATGATCCACAGTTTCCTCGTCGTTTCCTGAGAACCCCGAACGAAGCAACGGCCGCCTTCCCGGGCTCAAATGGGTAACAAACCGTGTCCGTGGCGGGGTTGATCTGGACGAGGCAATCCGTCAAACATCTTGCGTGCGGCGCCATCTCTCCTGAGCGCACGGCCACTAGAGTACGCGCCTAAGAGGTTCGGCGACTTCTCTCCGCCCAAGGGTTTCTGGAACGCATGCCAGGCTGGTGGTGGGTGTAGATGGGGCTTTCCGCTGGCGCAAGGCCACAGCTTTGACTTGGAGTCCCGTGGTGGTCGGGACATGCCTGCGCGGAGCAACTTGTCCCGGAGGTGGGAGACGAGGTCGTCGCCGTTTACAAAAGCTAACGCCGCACAGACGGTTGGATATGGATGAAATGTGGGTCCGGATCAGCGGTGACTGAACGAGTTTAACGGTTCGGTGCCATGCCTCTGGTGGCGGCGCTAGTTTCCGGCAAGACGGCGGCCGTCGCGATGGGCCATGGCGGCGGAGGCGCCATCGAGGACTAGCCGTGAGGTGCGCGCAACCGCCCCTCACGTTGTCAGCCACCTCCACGCCGACGGATACTCATAGCGGCAAGGTTATCCCCCTCTCCCACACCTAAACTGTCGTTTCCCTCTTACTTCCGTCCATCGCATTCTGGTGATTTGGTTTTGCGGATCTGCTGAATCTCTAACGTCGGTGGCACGCGTCGGCTGCATTGCAGGGGCAAGGCTTCGAGCTTTGCAGCACGATTTTGATGGCTCTCACCAATTGCCAATCAACCATCTTCCTATATTTACTGTTCTTAGTACTGTCGAGAACTTAGGGGGAGTTCCGTTTCACTGTTTCTTCTCTGAATGCACATAGGGGGGCTGCTTCAGTTGATTCTTTGTTTTCCGGAAATGGTAATCGAAGAAGGGTTGGGAGGTGTGAAGGCGGCAAGTGATTTCTGATCACTCAGATGCGATGATCAGATGCGATGACACGCGTGCATTTCAGGATGGTGAATCCTGCATCCCTGGAGAACATCATAGTATGGCACATTGGACAGGTAACTCATGCCGTCAAGCTGAATATTGCTTGGGATGTAGCTATTTGGAAACAAGTAATTCATTGTTTGACTAGGAGACAGTATGTGGTAAATTAAGCATGGTCTGCAGCTGCCGAGCTGCACAGTTGGTCTAACTCACAGCAAGATACACTTCTGGTCATTGGTGTTTATGCTGCTCATTTTGAAGTTTTAGAGGATAATCGGACATGACATGTGTTACAAATTTTACAACATAATTGACCATCTCAACTGCTACAAGAAACACAAATAAAACCTGCATGAATATGAGGGAGAAATACTTTGACATTTGAGAAATTTACATCATGTACAACTTGAAAATTCTAATGCTTTGCAGTGCATATACAAGATTTATAATTGGTACAGTTCTATGTACAATATATACAACTGTATGGTTTGTATGTACAATATATACACTTTATTTACATTTTTTTTATGTACAATCTGATAAATGAATTCATGGATAAGACGGTTTCTTCTCGAACAGAACGTGCCCATAATACGAACTGTACCTGATGTGCAAGAGGTTGTTTGAACAGTTCCATGAGTGTGGTAGTCTTACTCCTGGATGGGGATGAAATACTTATTGTCCACAGTCTCCTTGCCATTCCACGCAAGCCTTTCCCACCAATCATATGATCCACAAATCTGCTTTAGTTTTGGGCAGTCATACATTTGACCCATTGGAAGCGTTTTCAATAGTGGGCAACCCTCCACTCTAATAATCTCAAGACAAGGAAAGTTTCTTGGATTGCATATTTCCATCAGCTTTGGTAGGTCTGTCAGCACTAGGGATTTCAGTTTTGGAAAGTCCACGAGATGCATTGTTTTGATCTGCCCGCTCTTGGTCATGTTCTTATAGCCATTGATGTATTCATCATATGCATCTTCTATCATACCATGCACATCCTGTTCCTCGGAGAAACCATTTCTCCGCCCACATCTCTGAATACTTCTGTTCTCATTTCCCCCAATCCTATTGTCCACCTTGCCTACTGTTTCATGAACAACTTGCTCCAGTTCATGGCAATGACAAATAGAAAGCTTCTCAAGTGCTTCCAGCTTCAGAACCCAGGTGATGTCATGCAATTTTTGACAGTTAGAGATTGTTATTTCGAGGAGGTTGCGAAAGTGATGCGGCGAAGGCCCAATAAGAATAGTCTGGAGTGAAGGAAGCTCGGACAGGGTGAGAACTTGCAGGCATGAAGCTCTTCGCTTGTCAGGGTCAGCATCAATTTGTTTCAAGTCGAGACATGATTCAACATAGAGCTCTCCAAGGCGTACCATATGTGTGAAGTCTGATATTTGGATTGACTGCATCTTTCCACAGTGCTTGAGGCTAAGGCGATGTGTTGACTTTGCTAGGGGATGTGTCTCTGTCAGCTTCTTTAACACATCTTCAGCATAAATTGTGATTCCAAGGGATTCCAATTCCTTTAAGGAATCAAGATTGAGGTCATTAACATCACGGACTCCATAATTGCTTCGGAAGAGGTTTAGCACCCTTAGCTTGTGTAGCTTGGAACAGTTGTCAAATGTCTCCTTCAGTGCCTTAGTAACACTTAAATCTAGATATATTAGTTCTTTGAGCTTCCAGAATTCTTCAGGTAGCCTCTCAATGAATGTGTGAGACAAACTGAGATACCTCAGCTTGGTCAATGTGCTACAGAGAGGAAGTGATGTTATGCTTGTGTGTGAAAGATCAAGAACAACCAAAGAGTTCATGGATTGGAAGAAGGTTGGACTCAGCTTGTCCAAATTAGGATTATTCTGAACCAGTAAAGTGACAAGATCCTTGCATTCAGGTGAGGTATCAAGGTCCCTTATGTCATTTGACATGAGTGATATCCTTCTAGCTGTTTGCCACTCTATATCTGGTGCTGCCTTCTCCAAACTCATTCCAGCCTTGACAACAATATTTTGCTTCTCTGCAAGGGACAGTCCCAGCTGACGAATTATGTGGTGCATTTTCACCTCTGATTCAGAGTCACAGCTCTCCAACAAGCATACTGAGATAAGACTACGGATAATGCGGTAACCTCTATTAGGATTTTGTGGTATCAAGTCCTCTGCCATCCAATACTCCACAAGTTGATCTTTGTTAATTGAGCCATACTCTGGGAAAAGGGTGCAATACAGGAAGCACTGCTGCTGTATTTGTGTCAATTTTTCGTAGCTGTATTTCAGTTTATGGAACATTTCTGGGATTCCATCCAAATCATTGATGTCATGTTTGGCTGCTTGCATTGCCATCTTCCATTCCTTTGGTTCTGTTAGCCCTGCCACAGCACTCCCTATAACTTTAAGTGCTAGCGGCAGACCACCGCAGTTTTGGACAATGGTTTCAGCATATTTTCTTACAACATTGTTGGGCTCGGGTGACTCGATAGCTGCAATCGCAGGAGTGCTCAAATTGCTTCGGAAGAGCTCCCATGCTGCTTCTTTTTCAAGGTACTCCATCTTGATCAAGCTCTGGTGTGCTCCCATTTGATAGCACACGTTCTCATACCGTGATGTGAGAATCAGCTTGCTTTTATTCTCTGAATCTGGGGTTGGGATCCCAACATCCTTGAGTTGGAATTGATTCCTAACATCATCCAGCAAAATCACAAACTTCTTTCTGCTTAGTGCTTTCGCTAAGAATCTGGCACGAGCATCCTCTGTCTCTATCTCATTCCACGGCAAGCCAAGGCGCTCGGTAATTGTGCGTTGGATGGCTTCTTTGTTTAGAGTTCCAGAATTGGACACCTCAATCATGATTACCACCTACAGAAGTTCATTTACAAACAAAATTAGGATCCCATTAAATTTAGTGTGTTAATAATAAGTTTTGGATCTGCCTTGAGTTAAATGCAATTATGAACAGTTAGATATATGATGCAGATAATTAGTACTTGAATAAGCCAAATGTATTAAGTCTTCCCGTTTTCCTGGATGTTGTTGGTGAAGAACTTACTTCTAATTTGTCGATGGAATAGGATGTTGGGTCCAGGTTGAAAATAGAATGAAGATGCAAAAAACAAGATTGGTCTTGTAAAATTGCAACATTTTCTCACGTGCACAAATGCAGCTAAGGATACTAAGAATGTCATATTGATGATTTCCCGGTTATGATAAATGTACTGGTCAATGTTTCTGGGCAAACAGTTATTGTTGTACAATTTCGTGTTGTGAATGCCAATTGTGGAGATTTTGTTAAGGAACATATAGAAGGGACTGATTTGCCTGTGTTGATTTGAGCCCAGTAGGGAAGGAAGAGAAGTTCTGTACTTCAAGTACCAATAATGTCAGAAATACTCATGCTTTGTGCAGTGAGGCAAAGCAAAACATTTTGTTGTTTATGAGATGAGAGAAACTACTTTTGTCCAAGAGTTGTTGGGAAACGGTTAGTTTTTATCTTATTTAACTTCCACTATACATAACATCTTTGTGGTATTAGTTCAATCTTTCTGATGCAGTGTAAATGTTCATTTTTGATATGCATATTCTAGAATTAGTAAATTAATATTGTTCTCCCAAATAGTCTGCGGGCATGCGTGCGCACACCCCATTAAAAATACGGAGATGCAATATTGGTGATGTGAAAGCCTTGGCACCTTCTTCTTAATAGAATGCCAGGGGATATCTCTCCTCTTGGTCTAGTTCTTTTTTTATATATTGGTGATGTGAAAATAATACAGTTGCAATGACAGAATTTGAATTGAGAAATGCATGGAGTTTAAATGCCTATAAACAATCGATGAGAATAAACGTGACTTTTCTAGTTTTATTATCATCTCAAACTATAATCTTAGAAGCAGATAGGGATATTCATCTGAGTCTTTATGCCTGAGTTACAGACTAACAGTACTATTTTGATTCATTGTTTTGAGATAGTTATGCACCTGGTAATCCCTGCCCAATGCCTTGAGCTCGTTGTTGAAGGTGTTGAGCAGTGTTGTCTTCCCAACGCCTCCTGGCCCCCAAACTCCAATGATGTTCACATCATCGCGGTCAAAAGATTTCCTGAAATCCCTCAGGATAGGCTCTATGCCGAAGGTTTGTGTCCGTGGTCGCTCCTCCACGAAATCTGGTGAACGCTTGGATGCAAATGTCTCAAATTGGCTCCCTTCCTTGATTAGTCTATCAACATACTCCAGTGTCTCAACAACACGGTTGCCAAGACTACATCTTTTTCCAAGGCGTAGAGTAGAACTACATATACAAGAGGGCTGCAACAACTGATCACATTCTTGCACTATGGGATCAACTAGGACATTGGCAACCCTTGTCAGCCACAGACTGACTTGAGGATGACACTCATTGAGGTTATTGGTCTCGAGGTCGACTTGACCTCGAACCACCTTCTGAATAGCTTGCAGATCCTCCATGGCTTTTGTGAGGTCTCTGAGGTTGCGCTTGATGCAGGTAAAAGATGAGACACGTTTTGCGGTGGCTGCAGAAACTCCTGCTTGATTGATAAAGCCACAGACAGGCTGCAGAGCAGCACAGATCATGGTCGGATCGGCCATGAAAGCTGTTGGAACGAGGGGAGGAAGAGAGGTCTAAAACTCTGAATTTTGCTTCCACAAACTCCGAAAATTGAGTCGGGCACTTGGCTATTTAAAATGGGACCAAGGGAGGGGATGGGTGGGAAATGACCTTTAAATTTAGGTTCCTGTAGTTCACGAAATGGTTCACGGGACATGGGAGAGTTTTCGATGAAGGTTCAGGATGCACAGTTTGTCAACTGGTAGAAGTCTGTCTCATATTTATTAGTTTTGGGGGTAACGTGTTACAAAAACTAACAACCTACTGGAATCTGAATGGCTTGAGTCAGTAGAAATATACCTTTCTCATCAGGTTGAAATGCTGTGCACGCATCACTAGTGACACTTGATTAGAAAAAAAAATGACGGTTAGAATCGCCTATACAGAATAGATTGGCTTCTTTCTCATTCGTATAAAGTTTCTAATCAAGTGTTGTGAAATCTACTCTGGTACTTTGGGCTTATCAGTTTTGCCAACTAACAGTAGCGTGCCTACGAGATCCATCAGATTGACATGCTCCTTGTAAGGATACAAGGGCGCATCTTCAGTTGTATTTTATTTCCTAGCTGAGTAGATTCCTTATTGAGCAAGCTTTGTGTTTTATTTCGTAATGTGCTGTAATTTTTGTTGACTTGACTAGAGCATTAGTATTAGGAATATTGGAGACGTGGACTAAACTGGTGAACAATTGGCTTATTGGATGTTGCAGAATGCAGATTATCGAAAACTCTTTGTTTTCACACAGTGGAAGATTCTACCAAAATCCTAGGTGCTGAGTTTATTTCGTTTCCATACACATCACGTACGAGCATATCCAGGACGCGTTTCTTGCTGCAGCAATGAACATCACTTGCAGTTCCGGAAGCTACCTCCAGGCAGACGATAACGGACTCATTTCTGATTCAGATACACATCACGGCATCTATCCATTCGTGTATGGTCACATTATCCTGAATTGATCGTATGACTACGAGTACTGTCTGGCTCGGATACGTGGCATCTTAATTACCTTAGCTGGCACCGAAATGTACATCTGTAGTGCATATTGCCGTACGAATCGGAGCTTGAACAGTTTTTCTTTTTCTTATAATCTCGCTTCATGAATCATAATGCTATTTTTCTTGACTTGACTTCATGCTGGTTAAGCATAGTGATGGAAAGAGCTCCTTGCCAACGGCGGTCCCCTGTCTGCGAGCAGCGAGGCTTACGTAGCCGAAC
>LAPY01000635.1:37166-48140 GCA_000970635.1 Eragrostis tef
GTTCGGGGATTCGGGGGGAGATCCGAGCGATTCCTCGGTTAGTTTATGGGGGAATTTCTCGGAATCGGGGGCGAGTTAAAGAGGCGTGTCGGGGAGAGGCGGAGGAGAGAGGAGCGCGGCGCGGCGCGGTGGTGGGGGGAAGGAAATGTAGGAGTGGATAGGTGTGCTCCGAGGAGGGCGGGGGATGCGTTTCTCTCTTCTTCTTTTTCTTCTGCTTCGCGATTCGTGCTTTCCTCCGGGTTATCCGCTCGTGTTGCTGTACTCTTTGCCGGCGCAAATTGTGTACTCGGTCTCGTTGTACCTGTTGTGGACTTGTGGTGCCAGTGGCCGGTCTTTTCATTTAGGTTGTCACGTCTTTGTCATAGCGTATCTGTAGACGTATGGCCATGTGCACGAAGCAGAGGTATCTTCGTATGGTGCGTATTTGGACCCATCTCTTTGGGCAACCTAATATGAAAATTACTCAAGTATATGTACATGTAACAACATGTTTTATATACTCCTAAGATTCGAAGTACATGTGATTGGAGCGTACATTAACAATTACAAGTACCTGAGTTATCTTTAAAGAAGACACTTTCTATTTACCAAATAGTACTAATCATAATTAAGGAAGCTAATTATGAGAAGTGTTAACACTAGCCTTTCTTTTGAAAGTAGTATGATGAATCTTGCGTCAATGTTACACAGGCGGCAACAAGTTTGTGCTGCATCATTCAACTGCAGCTTGGACTAATATAAGCTCCAGCTGTAATCTCCGCTGTAAGCAATATACTCCTGGGTGCTACACATGGGCTGGACCGTTCCAAGCTTTATCAAGAAATCAATGAAGCTATTCATGACATGCTCGTGCTGAATACAGCTACAGCATAGCATGACAGTTGTGTTACACTGCTAGTCCCAGCTCTGATCGCCATTTCTGATTCCTGATGTTACTGCAACATGAGTCCAGAGGAAAAGGGATGAAATGGAGCCAGCGCATTGTTGAACTTGAAGAAATATAATGGCCCTCGCTCTCCAGAGTTAGGGGAAGCTGTTCTTGCCTCGAATCATGGGCGTCCACTACGCGCTGCTCATTTGGTGTACCCGGCAAGCATGAAAGGGAAATGAGTGCAATCATGTTGCTTTTCAAGACAAAAGGACGCATTTGCTTGAAAAGAGTTTTTAGCAAAACCAAGCCCAATGATAAGTGCAGATCACACCAGCTGCAGTCTAGTGATGATCCCAGCTTCACATCTTGTAAATGCTTAACCCAAGTGCCTCTGAACCATAATGGGTATACACTAAGAGTTACAAGTTGATGTGATGTGGGTTTTCATGGTCTAAGTCTAAGTAATAAAAACAATTTAACTCAGACAAGTCTAACAATGATAATGTGCTAATTCATACCATACCTGAACGATAAACTTTCCACGTGGCAATCCTGAAACATGAGACCTTGTGCACATGCATCACTGTCCTGTAACAAGCATTGTTGTGATATCAAAAGACAAAAAGCCTTTTAAGGCACATGATCAAACTGAACTGATGGATGATGTTAAAATAAGAAAAAGAAGAAGAAAAAAACTCGAGTAGGGATCATGCATATCCACCCTAGCATCAATATGGCTGAGTGACATGCACTACCACTTGCCAGTATGTCTCGGAGATTTTCATGGATGATGTAAGACATTTCATAGGATATTTTTAGTAGCTAGAAAACAGAACATTAAGTAAGACGTCAGCCTGAAATTGCAGAGGCTTCTATTTTTCTCTTCTAATTTTCAGATTCATGATTTGTTCCTTTGTTTTCATGTAAGGTCATTGCAATAAGTCGGAGCTCAGCCTGAAATTGCAGATGCTTCCATTTTTCCTTTCTAGTTATATCGGGTTCATGATTTGCTCCTTTGTTTGCATATAGGGTCATTGCAATCGACTGGTCTAGCAAAGTTCATAAACAACACTGGTCCAAAAAATACACAATGAAAGAGTGATAACATGATCTTCTAGTCATTGCTCTTATCCTTAGAAATTATGTTATATCATAACTCGTTTCTTGATTTACACGCATATAAATTGGTCTAATGTCTCAAATAGAGAATAAGTCATGCTCAAGCGTATAATACTATACAAAGGTATCACTATTGCCATTTATAAGTATAACTGAAATAGTCAGGAGCTAGCTCAAGCATACTGCATGCTCGAACTAGTTTGATATTGAATGGACCGCATTAGTATACTGGGACAATAATAGACATTTTAATCAGCTGACTGAACATATTGTTCTGCTAAGTGTTAAGATGACAGAGAAATACACAAACACAAAAAAAAGAGAGACTTCAACCCTAAGGGTTGATATGAAAACATGATAAAACAGTCAATGTTACGAATATATGGTAAAATTGAGCAGAAACTGAGAATCATACTACGGCATCTGAGGACAGGCATCTAAGGATGGAATGACAGTTATAGAGGTAAAAGCATGTGAGATCATGGTTCAGGCGTTCAGCGACAACTGCTACAGGGCACATACTGAGAGTAAGGGTAGTAAGTTTACCTTAGTATGTTACAAGAGCCAAGACAGAGAATGATCTTCATTTTTCAGATGGAATTTAATTGCTATTCACTAAAATGTGCTAAACATCATTAGTCCAGGGATCTGTTTGGTTCTTCCAAATAAACAGATTGGCTCACTATGTGAAGAACCAATTAACCGGCACCTCCAGGCAAGTAGTTGTCCCTCAATTCCACTTGATGTTTTAATATTATTCTTGAGGATAATCCCAAATTGCTATTCGATCACCAGAAGTCCCCACAGGAACAGCTTCCATCCTTGAAATGGTGGAAACGATTTGCATCACGCACAACAATCTCCCTGTCAGCTATCTTCGAAATAAACTTAGTTACTGTATGGCAGTCAACACAAACTCGGAGATTCTTCATCACACAAATTGTTGTTCCAGGAGGTGTGCTGATGATACCAAACACTATTGCAAGTTTCTCACTGTGCCCACATAACACATGCCTCTTTTGCTCTTCTTCAACGTCCTGGAAAACATCCAGAGTAATGGGTACATACCCATGGCGTGCCATCTGCTCTGAGAAAACATTCAGAGCACTGACAATTCTTTCATACCAAGGATGGTTCCTATCATGGGCTACAAACACATGCAATTGGTTTTTCACTTCAATCCAGCTGCAAGCGGGATCCTTCCTCATACCCTTATTTCTCATAGATTTCCGCAGGTGCGCTGCTTCATTCCATCTCCCAGAAGTTGAGTATATATTTGACAAAACCACATGTGATCCCACACTACTAGGTTCGAGCTCCATAATTTTCTTGGCTACTTCCTCAGCTAACACAGTATTTTTATGGACCCTGCAAGCCCTTAATAATGTGGACCAGACACTTGCAGTAGGCTTTATTTGCATTTTAGATATGAAATTATATGCTTCATCTAACTTTCCAGAACGGCCAAGGATATCTGCATATGCTGCACAGTGTTCAAGAGTAGGAACAATTCCATATTTGTCTGACATACTATTGAAATACTTCCAGCCCTTATCCACCAATCCAGCATGACTGCAAGCAGTAAGAACAGCCAGAAAGGTGACACGATTAGGCTTCGCATTTCCCAACTCCATTCTCTCAAAGAGCACAAGAGCTTCTCCTGCTGGACCATGCAATGCATACCCCATGATCATTGCAGTCCATGATACAAGATCTGGTGACTCCATTCCATCAAAGATACTCCGGGCAATGCTAACATTCCCACATTTGCAGTACATGTCAATCAGAGAACTGGATATAAAAATATTATCTTCAAGACCACCACGGATCACATACGCGTGCAGTTGCTTCCCGAGGCGCAACGAGGCCAGATTCCCACAAGCTGGTATGAGGCTGGAAAATGTCACAGGCATGGGCCTAACTCCAGCCTGCAGCATCCGACGAAATATCCCAAGAGCCTCCTCAACTGACCCATTTTGTGCACACCCTGCAAGCATCGAGTTCCACAGAATCGCATCACGCTGCGGGAGCCTGTCGAACACCTTGACTGAATAATCTGTCCGAGTACAGTTGGCGTACATATCAATCAGGCTGCTGCCAACATAAACATCGTCTTCAAAACCATTCCTTAAAGCAAAGCCATGCACTTCCATGCCTCTCTTGACATCTGCTGTCTCGGCAAAGATTGGCAGAACACTCGACAAGGTAAATGAGTCAGGCTTAAACCCATCCCTCCACATCCTCCTGACCAATGCCACGGCTTCCTGGTGCCTCCCGTCCTCCGCGCATCCCAGCACCAGAGTGTTCCAGGACACCACGTCCTTCTCGGGCATTTCGTCGAACACCTTCCGCACGCTCTCCAACGCGGCTGATCCCACACCGCCACCACCGGAAGGGACGCCAGTTACGGAGCAATGATACAGGCCCGGGAGCTTGCAGTAGAGGTTGAGGAGGGCGTTGGCGGTGAAGCGGTCGGCGAAGGCGCCGGAGCGGATGGCCAGCGCGTGGAGGGATGCACCGAGGGCGCGGAGGTCGAGAGCCACGCAGCACTTGATCGCCGCAGGGAGGGAGGCCGGAACGGACGAGCGTGGCGCCGCGGAGGCCCGCATTTTGAGGAAGAGGGCGACGGCGTCGAGGAACTGGCCCTGGGCGGCAGCCACGCGGATCTGGTAGGCCCATGAGACCGGCAACTGTGTGGAGGCAACTGCGGGAACAGACATGACAGCGAGAGCTGCTGTGGTTGCAGGCGGTGCGGACCCCGGCCGGAGCGGCGGCGTGCGTTTCCGCCGTCGGCGGCAGAGAGTTCACGGTCAGTTCATAATTGGGAGGTTCAGCTAAGAAGGTTGAAGAAGAGCACATGGCCCTTTTGTCAGTGCCTACACCTTTTTTTTTTAGGAGAATCAGGGCCTACACCTGATGTGTTGAATTGAACTCCATGGATCCTAGGCCCACTTGTCAGTGACTATTTTCGAATTCATTTCGACTGGGCTCTTCGGCCCCTTGCTTTATATAAAAAGAAAAAAGAAAAACATGAATGTGGTTCTTTCATGCGCTCCATCTAGTATAATCACGCTTTCACTCCTGTAAATACGAACACGCGGAATTCGTATCTTGTATCGTTCGATAAATTCATGGCTACTGACCGAAAACGCGGAATACCGAATTCGTATCTTGTGTTCGTCCTGCTCGCTGATCAAGGATCACTCAACGGTGCCCTGGTCTCATTAAAGTCTTGTCCTCCCCTCCCCTCTCGCTCTGCACTTGCAGTGGAGGTTGACGAGGGCTCATTAACTTCTACCGCCTGCTCCGATAGATCGTTCTTCACACGGCGCCGTCTTCTCCGGCGAGCCTCTCCTCCACGAGAGTGTGACGCCAGGCAAGTCCCGCTCCCACCGACATTCTCTTTTCGCTGCTCTGCCTCTGAGCCACTTTGCAACTGTGAACTTAGTCTAGCACAACACCGCCGCACCAGACGTGGTGTCACGTCCTGATACTGCATCTCATCTCCAAATCGAACCAGACCAGTGCATTTTTTTAAGTGGCAAGTTTTACGGTACCTCAAAATGATTGTGGACCGTTTATTTTAATTATATTGATGATTTTTTGACTTTTAAGAAGTAAAAGGCCTCCATTATTATAGGATGATTTGTTTTCAAAGTGGTTAAAATGTTGTGATGGAGAGAATATTCATGTTACTTGGTGGAAGCTGATTTATTTCATTTGACGTGAAACAAATTCATATGACGGCTTCATGCACGTTTCCTCTTTTATATTTTCACGTATCAAACATTACAGATGTGTTGAAGACTTAGGTCTGATCGCTTCATCCACGTTTATCTTTTCACGTAGGAAACGTTAGAGACGTGTTGAAGTTGACTCTTTTTTTTTTCTTTCCACGCGAAACAAATCAACGCGAGACCTCGCGCACGTTTCCTCGCCTGCGGGGCGGCGAGGACTGCTTGAGGCTGCGGCTTCTTCGACGATGAGAAACCGCGGCGACAGGAGCTCGCAGCGCGGCAGCGACAACATGAAAATTCCAATAGATGGCACCACACAAATTCGTATACTGTATACGTATCTCATGATATGCCGAATCCGGCCAGCGGAAACGGAAGAGGTTGCACAAGCGGAGGAAACGGAGGCATGAGGCGAAGCCGTTTTCTTCCCAGAATTTTAGTTTTTTTTTCAATTCTATAATCGACGGCTCTGATCTATTTTGAACTTTTACCTCTTACTAGGCAATGTATCATATGAGAACCAGATTCGTGTGAGAACTATGCAAGCGAAAGGTGGAAGGGGTAATTTGCAAAAGTATGATTAAGTAGACGGTGATTTTGCAAATTACCCCTCCCACCTGAATTCATGTGCCCCCTTGGATCAAGATCATATGGCCCAGATTGGAGTTCTCATAGTTCTCACACGAAACTAGTTCTATGGTCCCCAGCCCTTTTTAAGTATGGACAGGTACATTTCAGACTGACTAGTGTTTATATGGAACTGAGTATTGCCCTGGTATAACACTGTTTTCGTTTTTAGCATGCGTCTTTTCGGCCAAGAACTCGAGGAGGATGCTCCATGGAGCCTGGGGACACAGGAAAGCGTGTCCGAGCAAGCGGCGTCGCCTTTGCCGTCGACCGGCTGAGCGACCTGCCTGACTGCCTCATCCACCACATCATGTCCTTCATGAAGGCCCGGCAGGCGGTGCAGACATGCGTGCTCTCCACCAGGTGGACGCACCTCTGGCGCTCCGTGCCGAGCCTCGACGTCGACATGAAGGAGTTCAGGACGGTGGCCGCGAGAAACGCCACTGACGATGAGAGGGCATGGGAGAAATTTGAAGACTTCACCGGCAACCTAATGCTCCGTTTCGACATTGCAACCCTGGAATCGTTCAGGCTGCGCGTCGGTTCACCCTGGGTGCCTTCTCGCGGTCACTCAAGGTCACGCACATGGATCCGTCGTGCGATGAGGTCCCGCCGGCCAGGTCCCGGCATCCAGCGTGTGGGAGTGAGCTCCAGGTCGTGGCCCCTCAAAAGGCTAGTTCTTTGCTATGTGCATCTGGACGATGGTTTCGCCAACCATGTCAGTTCAGAGTGCCACTCTTTGGAGGAGTTGGAGCTGAAAAGTTGCCGGTGTGAAATTCGTGAGGTCACCTCCAACTCACTGAAGAACTTGACCCTGAAGAATTGCAAATGGAGTGGACTTTCAGCGATCACATCGCCCACACTAAAGAGGTTTGTTATTGATGAGGGCAAGAATGCATACAACTGTCTGCTGACTGTCACGGCTCCTGCAGTCACTTATGTGCACCTGGTCTTGAGCGTGCTCCGCTTTCCAGGTGGTGTTTTGTTAAACGAGATGCCATCTCTTGCCGAGGCATCGATTTTCTTACGCAATTTGGAGTTTGTGACAAGTTTCTGGAAAAGTAACGCCAGCGGTCAATTGAAGCTTCTGGAGAGTGTGTCAAATGTGACAAGTTTAGAATTACTACATTTTGGTACCATGGTATGCAGCATGCCTCTTTACTGGCGTTTCCTTTTCAATTCTCACTCTGTTCATGTCGTGCTGCCGTTTTCTTTCTGCAGTAATGAGTTTTGTCAATAATACATTGCAGCTTCTCAGCGAGGAATCCACGTCATTCCCAGAATTCCGGAACCTTGAGACCTTAACACTGACGGATTGTGATCTTAGAGACAACTTCCAGACATTGTTCCAGTTTCTTAAGAAGTCGCCTAATTTGGAGCAGCTCACTTTGAAGCATTGCAAGGTATATTGTGCTTTGGCATTTTCCCTTCTTGTGGACTGAATATCAGTTCGTTATGTTACATCTTCTGTGATGCCAACAGCTCCCGAAAACTTTAAAGAAGAAAGGAACGAAGAAAGCATGGTCCATCGGGTGTCTGAACACGGTGGGTACCCAATGCAAGAACCTCAAGTGTGCTGAAATCATATACAGAGTTGAGGATGCTTGGAAGCTGCTTGTGCTTGCGCTTCTGATGAGCGTTCCAGGCAATTTAATTTGTGCTACAATCTCTGAGGAATCATCACATTTAGGCTTCTCTGAATTCTATATGCACATGTGCGCGTCCCATGCCATATCAAGAAGCATGTACTGTTGTTTACCTGAAGTGGGCTAAAGCTTTTGCGTTATGATACCGATTTTTGAAGTGAAATACAACCAATTTGATATCCCACATTGTTATAAATTGTGAAGTATGAAAACTATCCGAAGCTGATGAAGGTCTTCCACGACCACAACTTCCAGACATTGTCCCAGAATAATCGTGCAGTTGAGCAGCGCGGGCGTCGTCTCCAGGCTGGGGGCGTTCCGAAGGAAGCGACGCGGCGCCTGGCACTCGACTCCCTCAGGTTGCCGAGGAGCAATGCCCTCGGGGTTGTGGGACAGGGGCGAGTCTTCTGGTTCTTCCTTGAGCAAGGGCCGTCGCCGAGAACCGGGTCAGGTCGAGGCTGCACGCGTCGCGCAGGGCAGGGACCAGAGGGCACCGAGGTCGCCTACCGGCCGGGCGCGTCGGCGTGCATGGATGATGCACAGTGAAGCGATCCGAGCCACGGCGAAGACCAGCGTCAGCGTGTTGGCAGTACGTTTTTTCTCAAGCGAGGGAGGCGATCGAGAGCCTGCGGAACTCGTTCCCGCATTCCTGGAGCTGATGAAGGTCTTCCAGGAGACCAGGACCGGGACGTTGACGGCACCACGCGAGCACCGCGCCCGCGTAGGAGACGTACGGCCACCGTGCCGCGCTCCTGCAGGCACAGCCGTGCAGCGTGAGGTTGAACGCCGGGTTGAGCGTCGTCGGCGCCGGTGGCTTGGGGTCCGTCGAAGCTGGAGACCTCTACGGAGAAAGTGGGCCGGAGGGCGTCTAGCGGCATCAGACAACTGGCAACGACCGAGATGACAAGTAGTACGGCGACGAGGATGCAGGTCAGGATAGCCGCGAGACGACGGCGAACGACGGCGGGAACAATGGATTATGCGGTTTAGTTTCTGGCAAAAAAGAAAAAAAAAGATTATGCGGTCGCCGGACGCGTGTGTACGACACTTCGACATAATATAGTCAGGACAGGATGGGTATATGATTCGAGTCCCTTTTGGTCTTAAGCTTCGCGCAACGTTGGGAGGTGTATTGACTGCATATATAATTATATATTATCCTCGGCGGCCCATCTGACTTCTAGGCTGATCTAGCCCTAGCTCCCCAAACAATTAGAGAACTTCTCTGCTCTGGTATATAAATCTAGAGATCTCGTCATATCATCGCTGCCATCAGCATGGAGAAGAAGGGAGGCAAATATCCCGGCGTGTGGCTGGATATGCTAACAGAAGATCCCAACGAGAAAACATTGATCGCGTTCGTATTAGGCATTGGTATGACTCTGTTTTTTTCCCCCTAACGTGATAGTTACTCGATATAGGTTTTGTACGTATATTACGATCGTACTTATCTTGGCGATGGGTGATTCTAAGACTGATTCCCCTGTTTGATTGATTCGTGCAAGGCAGCTATCGATGGATTGATTCTAAGACTGATTCCCCTGTTTGATTGATCGTACTTATCATGATTATGACCATATCAGACGATCCTGCCGATGACTCCTATTCCGTTGCCCTCACCGCGGTCAACGACTTCAGCCGGCCGGCCGGCGGTTCCGGCGACATGCCGCTCTCGCCGGCGTTCAACGTCACCCTGTACCTGAAGAACAGCCGCATGCTGTGGAAAAGCTGTTTCAGCCACGGACAGGTGGCCGTGTCCTACGACGGCGTCGCGATGTGCCGGGCTGGTGTGCGGCGGCGAGGAGCACGGCGGAGGTGAGCGCGGCGGCGCGTGGCGTGGACGTGAAACTGCCCGACGGCCTGAGGAAGCGCATGGAGGCCGAGCTGCGTTGGGGGTCCGCGGAAGTTGATGTGGAAGTCAAGCTGTTCCGGGATGACGAAGCACAGAACACCGTCCTGCTATGGTGCAAAGCTGTCGGGCCACAATTGCCGCCGCAGCCGTTACAATGCAAAGCCTTGAGTCAGTTCAAGTTTTAAGTCTGACTCTAATATTGTTTGATTGATTCTATGTACCCGGAAGTCGTTTGCATCAACATCAGCGTTGATATGTGGTTATATGAAAATCGACGTGAACTACAATCAGTCTTAAAACTTCTCTAAAATGCTGCCTGATTTTTTGATTGGCTCAACTTCTCATCTCAGTATAATCCACAAGCCCACAAGGACATTGGCATTTCTGAACTCTGAGATGCAGCAATAATAGAATGACAAAATGTAAAAGAAACAACTTTTGTTAGTATTTTTTTTAATGAAACTTGTCATCTCATCAGTCATCACAACTTTTTTGGCTGAAAGTGGCAATGCAGTGTAGTTGAGGCACTTTCAACTAGACGCGAACTCTAAAATCAGTTGATAAAGAGCGACCAAGAAAATTCACTAAAACATCCTAGTGCGAGATTTTTTAATAGTAGCCTGGACCGATCCCAGTGCGACCAAGAAAATTCACTAAAACGGAGAAACCCTATATTAATAGTAGCCTGGACCGATCCTAGTGCGAGATTTTTTAAAAGCGAATGCTAGCTGTGCCCAAGTCTATGTAAAAACAAAAAACACATACTACTGCCCATTTTCCGAGTCACCGGTCACCGGTAAACACCTTGCACGGCGACTGCGTCGGCGATGGCTCATCTAGCTTTACCCGGCACAGCAGCAGCCTCTCATGATCCAGTACGATTTCGACGTCGAGCTCCGCCGTCCGCGACATCCTCTCGGAAGCCATGCGGTCGCGCAGTTCGTCGGAGAGCCCCACGTCGGCGCCGAGCGCGACGATTCGCACCTGCTTTTGCTCCTGATCGGGCACGCAGAACCTGGGCACGCGGCCCCACGCGAGCACCGCGCCGGCGTAGGAGACGGACACCGTGCCGCGCTCCTGGCACAGCCCCAGCGAACCGATCAGGCGGCGGCGGCGGCCGGG
>LAPY01000635.1:130896-145545 GCA_000970635.1 Eragrostis tef
GTTCGCGGCCGGTGCCGGTGCCCTGAGGAGCCGGGCGGAGGCCGCGTGGCGCCAGCACAGGGCCGCGGCGCGGGCGGCCTGGTTCCTGCTCGGCCTGGTCCTCCGCACCATCGTCGCCGGGCTGGTCGAGGAGGCTTACGACGGCGCCGTGGCCCGGGCGCCCGCGGTGCTGAGCTGCCTCAGAGGCGTCGTCAAGGAGATAATCAGGAACAGGACTAGGGGGGCGGTATCGTCCTCCGGCGTCAGCTACAAGGACATGTCGTGCCTGGTCAAAACAGCGGCCTGCGTCGTGATCTGCGGGGACGTGCTCGTCTCCGTCCGCGCCGTCCTCGGGCTCCCGTTCCGGTTCTGGGTCCCGTGCGTCGCGGCAACGTGCTTCACGGCCCTGACCGTCGCAGAATGGGTTTGCGGCCTGCTGGAGGACGACCCCGTCGAACCAACACGAGCCGTGGAGGTCCGCAACAAAGTGCCGGAGTCGTGGAGGTACCTGTGGTTCCTGACGGTCGCCGCGCACGTCGCCGACGTCCACCTCCTCCGCCTCGTTCTCGGCGCGCGGCCCGTGGCGGTCGCGTTCCTGGCCCTCTGCAACGCCAAGGTCATCGACGTCGGCAAGAGGGTCCAGCGCGCGCCGCAGCACGGCGACGGCGAGAGCGTGAACGGCGGAGGCGCTGGAAAGTGGCGCCGCGCCGTGAAGGCGGTGGTCCCGGCGGCCGGAGCTGCCTCAGAGGCGTCGTCAAGGAGATAATCAGGAACAGGACTAGGGGGGCGGTATCGTCCTCCGGCGTCAGCTACAAGGACATGTCGTGCCTGGTCAAAACAGCGGCCTGCGTCGTGATCTGCGGGGACGTGCTCGTCTCCGTCCGCGCCGTCCTCGGGCTCCCGTTCCGGTTCTGGGTCCCGTGCGTCGCGGCAACGTGCTTCACGGCCCTGACCGTCGCAGAATGGGTTTGCGGCCTGCTGGAGGACGACCCCGTCGAACCAACACGAGCCGTGGAGGTCCGCAACAAAGTGCCGGAGTCGTGGAGGTACCTGTGGTTCCTGACGGTCGCCGCGCACGTCGCCGACGTCCACCTCCTCCGCCTCGTTCTCGGCGCGCGGCCCGTGGCGGTCGCGTTCCTGGCCCTCTGCAACGCCAAGGTCATCGACGTCGGCAAGAGGGTCCAGCGCGCGCCGCAGCACGGCGACGGCGAGAGCGTGAACGGCGGAGGCGCTGGAAAGTGGCGCCGCGCCGTGAAGGCGGTGCTCGCGGCGTCCGTCGCGAAGGTGCTCGCGATCCACGTCCTGCTCGGCTTCCAGCTCGCCGCGCTCAGCTTGGCGTCGTTGGGCGTCACGGCCGTCCTCTTGCTGATCAGGGAGGAAAACCTGTCAGACTTGGAAGCCGCCTCGGGCGAAGATAAAAAGGATGGGGAGGAAGGTGCTGGTGTCGCCCGGAACGGCGTCGCCGGAGGTGCTGAAGAAGAGGCGGATGAGGTCAAGGCAGAGCATTCCAAGACGACCGTAGATGATGCAGAGGCAATTGGCGATGGTTCAGAGGAGCAGGGACACGAAGAGCCAGACCACAGCAGCAGCATGGACGACTGGGACGTCGTTGAGATGGACGACTTTGACAGTCCAAGAGTTGCCGTTGCCGATCAAAGCTAACGGGGGAAGTACGGTGGCGCCTATCACAAGTTGCGCCTATCCTGTGTGCGTGTCATATTTTTTAATTATTGCATTAGTTGTTTATTATTGTTCGAGGGGAACGATTTATTATTTCGAATTTGATTTAGAAAGACTGTATCTCTTGGATGTACTCACTGCACATGAACTCGTTTTTCTCTCCTCGTAACTGATTTTTTTTTTCTTTTAGATGCTGTAGAGTAGAGTTAATAGTATTATGACCTTACATTTTCCATATGTCAATGACATACAGTGATAGAGAACCAGTATGTGAGAAAAGTAATCATCCTCGTACATTTCGAATGCAATGCAAGGTATGTAGGAGTCCGTTACGACTTAGGCTATCTCTAACAGAGACCCTATTTTTCACATAAAGCGAAAAATGAGTCTTCAAATCAGGAAAACTTCTCTCCAACGGGCGACCTAAACACCTGATCCATTTTAGCAACCGCTCCTCTCCTGATGTCTCCATCGATTCGAATCAGGACGATGCGGGACGGCTACGGCAGCGCGGGAGGCGGCTTTGGCGGAGCGGGACGGAGCGGGCGAGCTTGCTCCGGCGGCGGGGGGCGGCTGCGGCGGCGTGGGAGAACCCCATCTTCCTCGGCCCCGGTGCGTCGTGGGTGCAGGGGAGCGTGATGCGGTGATGACGAGGGTGAGAGTCAAGGCCCGCCGTGTGCCATGAGCTCCGGCTCCGACCACAGTCCCCTAACTCAGGTATCTGATTTGATTTGTCCTTCCAGCAGATTTGATTCGATTTCCTTTTGTCGTACCAGCACATTCGATTCGATTTCTTTGCTTTAATTTCTTTCTTTCTCCTTCGTAACTGGTGTTTCAGATTCGATTGGATTCCTTCGGGTGTTGAAGACCTGCTTCTAGCTTGGTTCATTTCGATTTGATTGGAGATTCGATTCGGCTGTAGGAGCGGCGGCGGCGGGAACGACGGCCCGAGCTCGAAGCGGTGGCGGCGGAGGCGATTTTTTGGTCTCCCGTTGGAGACAGGCAAGTTTGGCAGGGGCCCTTTCAGCCGCATGACCACTCATTCAGGCGTTTTGGCCTCCGATTTTGGGTTTCCTCGTTGGAGATAGTCTTACGAGACAAGATATATGCGCTATATGTGTCATCCGTTACATTTTCAATCTCCAAAAAGAATTGTAACCTTTTAATTTTTCAAGCTGTCTTCCTTTAGCAGTTCGGTGCGACAAATTTTTTGGATTTTTATAAAACAATATAATTTCAAACTAAATCGCAAACTCCACTATTCATGGAAAATAACCATGATCATGACTTTGGGAGTACATGAAATATATAAAAAATGATTGGATATATTTAACAATTTGCTACCTAAAGCCTAGGCATGCAATGCAGGTTTTACCTATGAGTTTGCTTTACATCTTTATAGAGCGAAGAGAAAATATTCTCCAGCAATAGAAAAATGTTTAACAACCTGAAATAATCAGTTTTTCGTTCTTTTGTTTTTTTGGCCTCGTATATATATAACTGAGTACTACATTTTATTTCCTCAACAAAATTAACCAGTAAAAGCTTTGCTCCTCCTGTCCTGTTCCTTAAACGAAAAACTCCGCTCGAAAGATTCAGAGAAAAAAATTCCATTGCTTAAATTCCAGAAAAATGGAAACCACCGCACAAATCTATCGATAGCAGCTCTTTTGAGGGGCTACGGTAATCGATAAAGCGCACTTTACCGGAAAACGCACTTCTATACTCCTGTATTTTTCGTTTTCTCCATGGCGCTCTGCGAACTAGACCTGGACAAAATAGGTGCAGAGTTGAAGGATGGAGAAGAAAATCTCACATCAGTGGCATGACAAGTAAAGACAGGCCAGTTTTGTTGGGGCCCGCGTGCACGCTCCATAAAGTCTGTCGCCTGTTGGACACGGTGCACAGAGAGAGAGATGGGTTCTCTAGCCTGCTTCGTCTTCCTCCTCTGCGCATCCTTGGGTGCAGCAAATGGGGTGTACGGTAGGGTTGGTCCGGCGGCGGCGGAGGAGAGCAGGAGGCTGCAGCTGCACACCGACGGGAGCCGCGGCGCCGCGCAGGCGTGGCCTGGGTACCTCTACACTCGAGCTGTTGGGCGCTGCACACCCCAGTAAGCAACTGAGCATACTTCCTTCTTGAATCGATGCCGTTTCTTTCCCACACTTTACTCTAAAAAGTTTCTTTCCCACGCGGAAGTTAAGAAAAATGTGAGTTTTAGTTCGTCCTTTAGCAGCGATGGGTGGACAGTCCGTCCGTGGTCACTATGTCAGTGTTAAGTTTTGTGCTAAATCTTGGGATGTCTCGCGTGCGTAAATCAGAGTAAAAACATGTTTGGTGATTTCAAGTTACCTACTGTCAATACATAGGAGTAGAAATGTAGAGACTAGCAGGATTGGTAGCTTACCCAGCTGAAATCTGATATAAGGATTCAGGAAACGAGATAAGGCAAAAATAAAAGTAAAAACTGTAGCTTTTCTGGATCCGGTGCTGCCAAAGATGAGTCCAAAAAGTTTTATTAATAATAACATCTTGGCTTACTGTGTGCAAATTGGCGGCATCCATGAGTGGGTAGATCTAAAAATGTTGTGGCTTCAGCCTGAAAATTCTAACCAAAAGTGCACTAGATTGCCAAACAGTCCTTTCTGACTCGAGAGCCCACACCTTAAATGTGCTTTCATGAAATCCCTTGTCGTACGCTCCGTGCCTAGCTGAATTCTCCAGCTTACGTTTCATGCTGTGGGTCGGATACGCTCATTTATATCTGGAGTACATTTTGACTTTCAAATAAGAGATTAGGATGTGCTCCGTGCTCTGGTCGGGTAGACAACATCGGAACACACGGCCCAGAAAATAGTGGAGAACTTACCAGTTACCAGTAAGAGAACAATATTTCAGTACTCCCATGTTCCTGTAATAAATCATGTCACTCCGTATAGCAGTATCTGAATAAGGCCAAATTCGTGTAAGTTGGATATTGTAAATGATAACAACCATCATAACAACTCCTTGCTTAATCTCGTGGCTTCTGGGCAGGTCACATTGCTCATTAAATACATGAATCTATGAATATTTCGTTCATCTCAAGCTTTGCTTGTTGAAATTATGGGGCTGTGGGGCGCTCTGTTATGAAGTGGCTCTGGGGGGCATTCTCTACAGTAGATCCACATCATGATATCCTTCGCATGAGCCATTCTTCTAAGAATTTAGATGAAAATGATCATAGTAATGGTTAATGCCAGCAGCTAATTCTCAACCATAGGTCTCCCATTGTAGAAACTTCTGAACTCCTTAAATTGTGATAAGATAGCTTTTGCTGACTGTGAAATTTTAGAGAGAGGGTACAGAGGGGGAACTTTCCTTGGTTTGTGCTCAGAAGAGGAAACTGTGATGCACATTGTAAGCTCGTAAGTCATAACCCCCAGCAAAACTATGCTTTCAACAAAGCGGGGCCAAAGCCTTTGGTCTACTCCCGTTCTAGAAATTGCTGGTGTTTCTTCAAATCAAACCTGAGTATATGGGAACAAGCTCTTGTTTTCATTAGTGTGATTAGCTGATATGTGGTAGTATCAGAAACATCACATCCTTTCATGGTGCAGTGCTAATGGGAGCCTCGTTTCACTGATAATATCGGTATATCACAATACATAGACCTTAGATTTGCCACGTCAAAGGTTACTACTCTCTGCAACATGCTACTATTGTTTTTTAAAGAAAATGTTCAGATGAGTATTAGTCTGTGCTGTATAGTTGTTGTAGAATGATAAGGTGTTGTTTTGCATGGAATGGTTTGACGTAGCTAGTAACAAATTACCGCAAGCAGCAATGTCACACTTTCTCAAATGAGTCATTTCACATCATGCAAACACACTGCAGGTTCTGGAGCAGCGGAGCTGAGGCATGGCCCAACATCGCCCCTCAGGAAGCAGCGGTGGCGAAGGTGTTCGGCTCCAGGTCCGTTGAGAGGTACGGGCCACGTCTCACCCTGCTGGAGGCAACCATGAGGACCGACGACGTGGGCGGCGGCGCCTTCGTCAAGCTCGTGAAGCAAGGAAGCGCCGCCCTCCTGAACGCCTACACGAGGAGAGGCTTCCCTTTCGATTCCTGGGAGGTGAAGGCGCTGCTGCTCGAGGCGCTTGTTCATTTATATCCTGGGGTACATTTTGACTTTCGCATACGTGATTAGCATTTTCTCCGTGCTCTGGTCGGGGAGACAACATCGGAACACACAGTCCAGAAAATAGTGGACAACATATCAATACGAGAATAATATTTCAGTACTAATTACTCTTACACCTTGTTCATGTCATAAATCATGTCACTCCGTATAGCAGTATCTGAATAAGGGCTAAATTCAGGACATGTCAGATTGGTCATTAACTACATGAAGAGATGGACATTTCGTTCATCTCAAGCTTTGCTTGTTCAAGTTATGGGGCTGTGGGGCGCTCTGTTATGAAGTGTTGTGGCTTTGTGGGGGGGCCATTGTCCGCAATAGATGCACACCAGTGATATCCTTTGCATGATTCACGGTAAAACCAGTGCCTTTTTTTTCTGGCTAAACATTACAAGCAGTTTTGTCATGGTTAAAAAAATCTCTTAACAATTTAGATGAAAATGGTCATAGTAATTGTTTTTAATTGTTAATGCCAGAGGTTAATTGCTCAACCATAGGACTCCCATTGTACAAATGTGGTGTTTCATTAAATCCTGTCTATATGGGTTCAAGCTCTTGTTTTAATTAGTGTGATTAGCTGATACTGTGGTAGTATCAAGCAATACATCTTTTATGAAACAGTTCTGATGGGAACGTTTTACCTTAGATTTCCCACGTCAAAGGTCACTACTCTCCGCAACATGCTACAATTATGAAATCTTCAGATGAGTATTAATCTGTGCTGCATTGTTATTGTAGAATGATAAGGTGATATTTTGCATGGAACAGTTTGGCGCTGATTCTTAGCTAGTACTAAAAAGATTACCGAAAGCAGCAATGCCACACTTTCTCAAATCAGCCATTTCACATTGTGCAAACACTGCAGGTTCTGGAGCAGCGGAGCTGAGGCATGGCCCAACATCGCCCCTCAGGAAGCAGCGGTGGCGAAGGTGTTCGGCTCCAGGTCCGTTGAGAGGTACGGGCCACGTCTCACCCTGCTGGAGGCAACCATGAGGACCGACGACGTGGGCGGCGGCGCCTTCGTCAAGCTCGTGAAGCAAGGAAGCGCCGCCCTCCTGAACGCCTACACGAGGAGAGGCTTCCCTTTCGATTCCTGGGAGGTGAAGGCGCTGCTGCTCGAGGCGCTTGTCTCCGAGGAGGCTGCCGCCGTCCAGGCCGAGCGGTTTGAGCAGGCGAACGAGTCCTGCATTTGATGGACGATGATGAAATGGTATGATGAGCTGCCGTTCCTGCTTGGAAGAATGAAAGCTGTATCAACGGCAGGCTGTAGTGTAGTAGTAAGTAGGTCACCGTTTCTGTGACTTGGTCTGTTTTGGGTTTCTGAAGCAGTGCTTCCTGATGCGTTCTGCAATGTGTGTTGCTGCTACAGTTGTGCGTTGTACCTATACCTTCCTTCAGCATGTCAACGTTAATGGAACTTTGTCCGCGGTGTTATCTTGCTTCTGATTTACCCTGCTGCGATTTGGTACTTTCCTCGGCGTGTCACGGAACTGGTGAATTCTGCTTTCAGCGTTGTAGGAACTTGTGATGCAGTTGATGCTGCTTCAGCGTGGTCGTGACCGGCACTAGCCAATTACCATGGCACGTCGTCGGCGTGGGCGCAGCCAACGGCACGGGAATGAGATGAGATGCCCAGGGCGAACGATGATGGCCGAACGTGAAGATGTCTGGTGGATCCACAGCCTGGTGCTGGACTGCTGCTACCGGTCATTTGGGCCGGTGCGTTTCAGATTTTGCGTTGCAGGGCCGTAGGCAGTGGGAAGCGGGCCTGCAGGAGTGGGCATTTTAGCCTGAGGGAGGTTTGGGTTTTCGTCGTCCTATCTTTCTTTTTTCGGTTGAAACTACAGAAAATAGATATGAGACTCACCTGTGCATAATTTAAATGGCATGCAGACTGTGACTAGCTTTATGGATCCGTAGGCGTACTCCTCCCGTCCCAAAATAGTTGTCACCAGACATCATATTTGACTCTTCGTCTTATTCAAAAAAATTATTTAAATATAAAAACAAATATGTCATGATTAAAATATATTTAATGACAAAACAAATTATAAAAAAACAAATAAGATTTGCACAAAAAAATTAAATAAGACGAGCGGTCAAAAAAATCAACAGCGACATCTATTTTGGGACAGAGGGAGTACGTGCACGGTGCACCGCGACGACCTCGCGGATCTGACCTCGTCCCTGTCCATCCGCCTGGGCGACCAGGCGAACGAGTCCTGCATTTGATGGACGATGATGAAATGGTATGATGAGCTGCCGTTCCTGCTTGGAAGAATGAAAGCTGTATCAACGGCAGGCTGTAGTGTAGTAGTAAGTAGGTCACCGTTTCTGTGACTTGGTCTGTTTTGGGTTTCTGAAGCAGTGCTTCCTGATGCGTTCTGCAATGTGTGTTGCTGCTACAGTTGTGCGTTGTACCTATACCTTCCTTCAGCATGTCAACGTTAATGGAACTTTGTCCGCGGTGTTATCTTGCTTCTGATTTACCCTGCTGCGATTTGGTACTTTCCTCGGCGTGTCACGGAACTGGTGAATTCTGCTTTCAGCGTTGTAGGAACTTGTGATGCAGTTGATGCTGCTTCAGCGTGGTCGTGACCGGCACTAGCCAATTACCATGGCACGTCGTCGGCGTGGGCGCAGCCAACGGCACGGGAATGAGATGAGATGCCCAGGGCGAACGATGATGGCCGAACGTGAAGATGTCTGGTGGATCCACAGCCTGGTGCTGGACTGCTGCTACCGGTCATTTGGGCCGGTGCGTTTCAGATTTTGCGTTGCAGGGCCGTAGGCAGTGGGAAGCGGGCCTGCAGGAGTGGGCATTTTAGCCTGAGGGAGGTTTGGGTTTTCGTCGTCCTATCTTTCTTTTTTCGGTTGAAACTACAGAAAATAGATATGAGACTCACCTGTGCATAATTTAAATGGCATGCAGACTGTGACTAGCTTTATGGATCCGTAGGCGTACTCCTCCCGTCCCAAAATAGTTGTCACCAGACATCATATTTGACTCTTCGTCTTATTCAAAAAAATTATTTAAATATAAAAACAAATATGTCATGATTAAAATATATTTAATGACAAAACAAATTATAAAAAAACAAATAAGATTTGCACAAAAAAATTAAATAAGACGAGCGGTCAAAAAAATCAACAGCGACATCTATTTTGAGACAGAGGGAGTAGCAAATATGATACTTTTATAAAAATGGTTACGACAATGGATCTTGTTTAGGTTAAACGGCTGCACTCATCTCCTAGATTCCGCTTCTTTCAGGAATGCAAGTTGGATGCAGCACCTATCATCGTCCACCTCCAGCTACTCCACATGTCCAAGAACAGCCAAGTTGCGTTACAGTTCACCACCCCAGTTCAGACAACCATGGGACAAGCTTGAGCCGCGCTGACAAGCAAGCAGGAGTGGGGTGGGGTTCGCACGCCGGAACATGCCGATCTATCTTCGCACGCGTTGCCAGTTGCCGCCCCCCTGTTATCTCTCCCGTCCTCTTCTGCCCGAGCAAAAACATCATACATCAATCTCCATTCCATGTAGCCATCACCGGCACATTTCGCCCTCATGACGTTTCTAGGCTGCAATCAGCCCACAAAGAGCACATGAAAGAAAATAAAATTCTGAAAACCTGTGCTGTTCTCATTTGACATGACATTTTCTGAAGCTTGACATGATATCGGCCTTGTGAGCTATCCTGTCCGTCATGTTCTCCCTCTATCTGTCGGTGAGTTGTTATGCTAACGGAATCACTAATAATCGTGAAAGCTATACGACGCAGCGGTGCCTTTGTCAGGTCAATTTCAGGTTCTGGGGGGAAAGGGAAAAAAATATCATTTTGTAAAAAAAAAAACCTACTTCATAGCGTTATTC
This sequence comes from Eragrostis tef, assembly GCA_000970635.1. NCBI lineage: Eukaryota > Viridiplantae > Streptophyta > Magnoliopsida > Poales > Poaceae > Eragrostis > Eragrostis tef. The sequence continues at coordinate 140,610 of LAPY01000635.1, forward strand.
TGTCGCTCTCTTTTCTGATTAGCTGTCAGCCTGTGATGTCAAGGAGAAACCGGGCAAACAATTCATGTTCCAGTGTACTGTATCACCAGTACCGAGCAGATAAACATGCTAGTAGGAAGAACATTTATAACTGAAGAAGATTGAACACTAAAGCTTTGATTCTAGAGAAACCACGACTGAACATTGGGACAGAGAAGTTTCAACTTCAGAAAACTTCAGGCTTTCACTGATGCAGGTGTGAGCGGACCGGCCATTTTTTTCACAATGTGTTTCAGGTTCTGGGGGGAAAGGGAAAAAATCATTTTGCAAAAGAAAAAACTACTACTTCATAGCGTTATTCTGTCACTCTCTTTCTGATTAGCTGTCAGCCTGTGATGTCAAGGAGAAACCGTGCAAATAATACATGTACCAGTGTACTGTATCACCAGTACCGAGCAGATAAACATGCTAGTAGGAAGAACATTTATAACTGAAGAAGATTGAACACTAAAGCTTTGATTCTAGAGAAACCACGACTGAACATTGGGACAGAGAAGTTTCAACTTCCGAATACTTTAGGCTTTCACTGGTGCAGGTGTGAGCGGATCGGCCATTTTTGCATAATCTAGATGCAATGCTCCGATAACAACTGTAGAATATTGTGCTTCATCAGTCTTCTGCTCTGTGGAACTCTGAACTCGTCGACATGTCTAAATGAAGGGCCGCGGCTATCTGTGTAGGAGTATCAAAGTTGTACTAGTATGTCTCTGCCAACCTGTGCTAGCTTTCCTAAATAACATACACATCCTGTGATTTTAAGTCAAAGTCTTTCTGTTCTCAGGCACAAATGAGGAGCACCTGGACGCCTAGTTCTCAAATCCAGGTCCGCATTGATATAGATTTTTACCTGGACAAAGAGAAAACCATGTCAAGATAACAAGTGAGACACCAATATTCAGATACTTAATACTTTACAGCACCGTAAATTTCTGATCAATGCCATTAGACAATCCGATTTTGCTCGTCAGCTGTAGCATAGTTTCCTGAAGTAAAACTGGTGGCATTTTGTCAGATACTTTGAATTTCTATGCCTTATTTGACGATATCTTGTACTGAAAGCTCATCAACTATGACCTTAACCTCCTTTAGTCAATATGGAGATCGCCGTCGACATGACAGCCTAGATTATAACCCAAAAACTAAGAGGACTTATTGACATGTAATTTTACAGGTTACAAAAAGTTGAAGTCGATGTATTCAGCAAGCTACTTTGCAGCGCTATTGCCATTCGTCCATGCCTTCATGTGGTCGGGTTGTGGCGCGTTTATTTGACCAACAAAGAAGATGGAGCAAATATGAGTTGATCTTACACTTTGGAATATTCGGTGAAACTGTCGGAAAATACTTTCCTGCTCTAGTTAAGAAATAGATCCATTGGAGATGACTGCTATTGGATTCTGTTCCTGATCCTATCAGCGCCGTGCCTCATGCCCATCTGTCAATCATGTTCCTAACTGTTTTCTATAGATTTTTCTAACAACTTCATGTTGTCTGCGCCTCGCGTTGCACTTGCTTCCAATAAATTACGAGAAAGGAACCAACCAAATTTGCACGAACCTTTGCGTTGCTCCCCAATTAACATCGACTACAGGGTTACTAGTACAATCATACTGGAGTAATTGATAATTTATTCAGGTGTCGCTGCTAAGATGCAGACATTTCAGCGTGCTTAGTGTCCTTCATTATGACTTCCGCAAAGCTTCGTCTTAAGTAACATCAAAACACTTCTATTGATCAAAATAATAGGAAACGACAAATGAACAATGCAAATGCATGCAGAATTAATGTACCGAAAGGCAAATGATCTTTTATCTGAATCAGATAAATAAAAGGTATACATGATTTTGCAGAAAAAGTAACCTGAAAAAGCAATGGCTGCTTGCGTTGGGATCACATGATTTTGCTGGTACACTTAGTGCGTGGTACAATCATCTCAACATGTCGTCGTGTAACCACATTATACTCTCAGGAGCTGGCAAAGACCTTTGTTATGCATTGTGTTAATTAGCTTCAAAATGATTCCGAATATGACCGATTTTTTTTTAGTTTGCCTCTTCAATATTCCATGCAGTTTCTTTGTTCCGGTGTATATACGATATTTTTTATCTATACCATACGATCAGGTCACCGTTGCCACCCCCCCAAAACATTTATTTTGTTTCGATGCTCTGATAAGTAACAATTGACTTTCTATGTTCAGCGCACCAAATTACAGATATTCCTCCAAGATTTTGTTGGTGGAGTTGGTCTAATCAAGGTAGAAATTCGTACACTTTACTTTTGACTTCGATATGTTAAGTTAAATCATCACAGCTATCTTTTTTTCTGAGTGACTTGTTAGCTTTTGTACACATGTCTGTATCTTGGTAATGAGGAATTAAGCGAACGTACGAGCCCTTGTTCACAAGACTGAAGAATAGCTACACCTTTAGGCGCCCTTTTGTTCTGATACTGCAATTTAGAAGAATATATTTTGAACTAACACATGAAAGGACAAGCCTTTTGAGGCGTATCATTGATCTGGTAGCAGCCACCTCCACTAGCCTTAGAAAATGGAATTTAACCTGAACCTATGGCAATGGCTAGTTTAATCAGTAGTGACTGCTGGAATATGGTAGAGTTAACCTGATCTATCCATATCCAGTAGCCAAATTTGAATCTCATGCGTGTATCTTAGACCAATAATTAGAGATGGCACACAAGGCCAGCTTTCTAGCAAGGACCAGTGGGTTGCTTATTACCTTTTAGATTCTATCCAAACATACTCAAGAAGGGTAAAGAAATAGGCAAAGCGGGCACCTACGTAACACTTATGAGGCTAATAAACGGCATTATATAGACTATTGGAGCAGGACATTTCAACAATTATTCTGCTTTGTTGATCTACGTTGCACTATGTTATGGGGCCAAAGCTATTTTATTTTACGAGTCTGTAAAAAAAAGCTCTAGTTCTGAAGATAAGCTACTGAAGTTGCATGCATGTACCGGTAACGTTACTTTCAGCAGATAGTGTTGCAACACTCCAACTACACCAGCGAAACTAAACAGCACAGCGCACAACAACTGCTACAAGTTTGCAGGCCATTATTCATCAGGAGTGATCCTCAAACAAATTGGAACTGCAATCTACCTCGAATAGTTTTAAAATTTGTTTACAATTTTTCAGTGAACTGATTATAATTTCATATGCTGACTAAGCTATATCCTACATATAAAGAACTTCTTTTTAACAATGGATTGAAAGATTTTGTTCGAAACGCAAGTTGGAAGCACCCTTACGAGGAGTTGATTTCATCAGTGGGTACATAAAGACGGTAAGTTGCTATAAACTTTACGCAAGAAAATTAAATGACTAAAGTAGTAAACTAGTAATCAGTATGCATGGCCATCCTACGAAGCAGTATTTTCGCATCAGCAGTACGTCATATTTATACCTCCACTTAGAAATATGCTTTCTGCACACAAGTTCCTCGTTTGATATAACTAGTTATTTATATATTGGCAGTGTTCCCAGAACTCCTACGGGAAACCTTCAATCCAAAGGATAAATTCCACGACCTACACTCTTACTTTTCCACTGAGGCAACTTCTTTGACCTGACAATAATGTGGCAGTGTTCACATCTTGTTTAGAAGAATGAGCATCGTTTAATGAAAACATGTATTAGTCATTCAAAGAAGATGATGTATTCTACATAGGGCATATGACCAAGGGGCCCATCCCCACTATTGTGATGCTCATGAAATTGTCGGCGATAATTAGCAGTGTTTTCCACTCAACTAGACCAGCTCAAAAGGTATGCTCGAAAAAAAAAAGATTAGATTATCTGATCCCATGCATGAAGAAAGGCAGCAGACCTGCTTGTACAATTGGAGACTGTTGACATAGCTTAAGTATAAAAGGCATTAGTCGGATTATAAAGTTGACGGAACAATATATATGTGTGAATCAGCACCGCACATGTTCTTCGTTTACTTTTCCAGATCAAATATAGGTGATACAGAATCATTTCCTTGGAAAAAGAAAATGATACAGAATCAATTAGGAGACAGCCAGATCTGTTCTTGTCATTATTTAACTGTCAACCACACAAAACATATCTTTCTTCAGTTTGTCCCAGTCTCTTAACACATGTTTTTCAGACTTTTCACCGCTAGCTGGTGGTTGGCATTTCACGTGACTGCGACAAGCGTGCACTGGAGAAGAACAGATCACAAGACAAAACATGCACAATATTTTGTCATTCGCGTGATGTGACTTCATAACACAACGCGAGTGACATACTAGTACAAAATGAATTGAACCGAGTCCCTATCGGATGCTCTACATGGGTATCTGTATATCGTGCAAATGTACTCGCAATAATAAAAAAAGAGAGCATATCGTGCAAATGAATTTTCAGAACTGGAGCTTGAGCATTGATTTCTTCTCTTTATATACAAGAAGGTAAATAGGATCGATCAAAGTTGCATCACACATCGCATTCGTTCTGTCTAAATGCCCGCACGGTCACTCTTCTCTGTTTCCCTCCGATGCAATCATGCAAGGATGACAGAGAGAGGAAAAGAACAACCAATGAATTAGCCAAAGAAACCGAAAACTCTCTCTCTACATCTGCGGCAATTCTTGCATGTCGTCGTTCTCCATGAACACTCTGAGCCAGTAGTCCATGTCGTCGGCGCCGCCCGACGACGAGGCGGGAACTGTCCAGCGGCATCGACAGCGTCTCCGACCAGAAGCTCTCGTCGATCTGGAACTCCTGGTCATCCGAGGAGGTGAAGCTCTCCTCCTTGACGAACCCCGACGAGCTCCCCGTGTTGCCCTGCTCGGTCGTCGTTGACGACTCGGTCACCGACGACGAGGCCGACCGCTCCGGCGACACCGGCTCGGCGGGCCC
>LAPY01000636.1:37565-51852 GCA_000970635.1 Eragrostis tef
CCCCCCCCCCCTCTTCCCCGAGCTGCAGTGACAATGGCGCACACGCCTGCCGGCACCGCGCCCTGCCTCCATATCGAGCCCAGCACCACCAACATCTGCGTGCCCTCCAACTGCCCGACGAAATGTCTGAGCGGCTTCAGCTTCATCGACATGAAGGCTCTGGTTTCCGTGTGCGCTGTCGTCGAGGGGCTCGTGCTCGACCCCGTCCGTGATGCTGCTACGGCCACGACCATCTTTGGCATGCCCAGCGACATCAGCTCCACAACGCCCACCAGGTGCTCGATGATTGGCCTTAATGCCGGCTCTGGTTCTCTCGGTGCCGCTGTCGTATTCCAGTTCGATGTGTGCATGTTCAAGGACGTCCCAGCACCAGTGGATGCTTCCGAGAACTTGTTGTATTATGTGTTGAGGGGCAAGACAGAGCGTAGGGGAACTTGCATTTTTCCCGTTAGAGTTTGTGGTTGCATATCAGAGATTGGTTGGTTGCTGCTGTTTTTGGCATGAATTGATTATGACAGTGCGCTGACGAAGAATTGGTTTTAGTCCCTGCTAATGAGGACGTGAATTAGTCCTGTTTAAAAGGGCGATTTTTTTTCATAGGGAGATCATTTTAGGCCATACTGTTATTTTGTATTTAGAGCAAGATGTTACTGCATGCTGTTCTCTACTATACCCATTGTATGTTTTTTCTTCATGTATAGAGACGAGACATAAAAGATATTTAAGGAAAAACTTAGAACATTGATTTTTGTATGTCCTTGTTGCGGCTGTTGCACTTTGGTAACCTTTAAAATTTATGTTGTTGTATTAGAAAGAAGAGTAGCTAAGTCATTCACGGAGCAAGTTAATTTCATTTTTTCTATATGAGCGTTGTTCACTACTGACGTTTGTTTTATTTCCAACACCTCATTTATTCATTACTGAAAAACAAAGGCAAGTGTCAAGTCAAAAGGATTTCTTAGGTGGAAGTTCAGAGCTGAAGAAAGCCTAGGAATTTTTGCTAATGCGAAGCAACCAAAGAAGGTAATAACTAGTTTCGCTTCCTATCATTATCCTTTTACATAAATTGCTTGATTTATTTTTTTTATTATTTCTTCACATGCTTCTGTAACTTTTTCAGTAACAATATCAACTTCAGTCCTAGTAGTAGTAACTTTAGTTCAAATAGTAGTAGCAACTTACGATATCAACCTAGCACAACAGTATCATGTTTCTGTAGCTTTTCTCATTAACTTTATTCCGTATTAGTATAGTAAATTGAGTTCTAGTAGTAGGTTTTTGTGTAGGTAGTTTGCATTCTCAGGTCTTTCTAAAGTAGCAACTTTAGTAGTTTTAAATGTAGCAACTCCGAACCAAAACTATGACATGTATATTGAAATTCAATATGCATGGTAACAGTATCCTTCCAACCAACTCCATTGTTTACGTTGGAATCACCTCTTGAAACCCCATGCTCATAACTTCAATTTTATTAGTAGCAGCAAACTAGTGAGGAAGTAATATTTGATGATCCTTCTAATACCAACTTCAATAATGATGGCCATAACAACTATTTGTGCAGTCCTCCTATAGAAAAGCTTACTGCCGGTAGTTAGAAAAATTAACAGTTAGTAGTAACTTTTTTTTTGATACAACTTCTTTTCTAATTTCTTGTAGCAAACTTTATTAGAACTTTTGTAAAGAAGTAACGTTTCATTATACAAAACTTCTCCACAAAGTTTGTCATCAGCCTATTTCTATTTTTTCCATGTTTATAGAACAACTTTCAGAAGTAGTTTTTTTTCTCATACTGCACGATTTTTGTTTCAATAGAAAAATATTCTCTGGCAACAACTTTTTATCGACTAGGACTAGCAATTTTTTGGACTATCAGTAGCAATTTTTTTTAGACTAGCAGTAGCAACTTTGTTCATGCTTTTTTGTTAGTGCACTAGCAATTTATAACCTAAATATTATAGCAACTTGTTGATATAAAACTGTAGTAACTGTTTAGTACCAATTTCACATTGCAGATCTTGTATCTCAGACTCTCTCATTACTAAGCATCGACGAACATAACAAATAATAGCTATTTTTTTTCTCAGAGCTCAAATATGATGTCTAAAACACAAATCGAACCTTGGTGATTGGGCTAAAGAGGGTTTCTATGTTTGCCTTTTCATTTTACTTTGAATTCAATTGCAGTAGTAGTTTTTTATCCATAGTATATTAGTTTCCCATCCATAGAAAGGAAAGTTGTCACTGGTCTTCTGAACTAGCAGTAGCAACATTTTTCGTAGAATAACTCAGGTATATGTGGACCAACATGAGCCTTGCTTGTAACTACTGATCTCTGCGGTTATTGATAGAAGTAGCGATCATTCAAAAGGGAAAAACACAAATATCAAAAGCTCTCTCTAGACTAGCAGTAGCATTTTTTTGATAAACAAATAGTAGTAACTTTATCTGTAGTAGCAATAACAACTTGTGTTTTCATTGAACAACTTTTATAAGGATTAATAGCAAATTATGTTAAAGCATTTTAGTAGCAACTAGCTATGGGTGAAACTCCGCATTAATATACATGCATGTTTTCATTGCATATATTACATACATTTTTTTTTTTGGTTCAGAGGCAGCCTTGATTGTGGAGTGTACATGTTGAAGACTGGATGGTAAGCTAACGAAGATAAGGCAGGTTGATGTCTCAAGTTTGAGAAAATCAATGTTGCATAAGTGAAAAACAAGCTCTGACAACAGGATTTACTCGAAAGCTTTTACCTTATTTAGGACATTAGATGATGTAATTTAGTTTAGGACATTGAAATGCTTTTCTTGGATAGGACTGTATAGAAAGTCATTTGTAGGGCTTGGTTTTGTATTTGTCTCTGTTTTTCAGTTTGTTTTCCCCTTTTTGCTTGTACAAAACTTTTATATAATTATCAATAAATTACTGTAGGGTGCACGGTATTCATATGAGAAAAGGTTGTTCGTGGATAACAGTTGTATTTCTTTACTTGACCCGTACTTCCTTCCCTTAACCTGATCCAGCTAGTCTTTCCTAAGAGATAGGAAGCCGAGAAACTAAACAGGGGATAGCTATCGTATCGAAAGAGAAGCATCGAAAGTATAGAACCCCGGAGCGAGGGGAAGGTCGGATCCTTGACCGAGAGGAGGCCATCCCGAGTTGGTAAGAGGTTGGAGTCGTGACACAAAATGTCATCTTTGACGCTTTCAGCGCCCCCCTTCACCGACAACTGCTACGTCCTTGAGGAGAACATCTGCATGAACCCTACCCTCCACACCGCCTTGAAGTACGCCTGGGACAGGCTTCAGAGCAACTTCACGATGTTCGCTGTGAAGCTGGTCCGCAGCAACCTGACGAGCTCCCAATTCGTAAGCTCCCTTGTATACAAGCCATCACTGCACCTACATCCAAAGTGATACAAACTGACAATACCTCCCATTGCAGTATTTCAACATGGAGTTCTCTGACCGCCTACCCCAGTACGTCGAGATGATGATGGAGCTACATGGGAGCATAGGCAGTCCGATATACGGGAAGATGCTCAAGTCCGACGACGGCATCAACTGTATCACGGTCGGTTGGAGCAACTTCTGCAGCACTCACGTCCTTAGGAGCGGCGCTGTCTACGTGTTCAGGATGTGCCCGAACAGGAGCACCTGGCGCGTTGTGGTCTTCACCGTGTAAAAGTATTGTGCTGGTGCTCGTCCTTGGTGCGCTGGTGGTGGCGTATTTTGTGTGATATTTCTGCTCCGAATGTTTTGTTGGTGCATCTACACTGTGTGTCTGTAAACGCTGGTTTTCGCCATGGTCCTGGAGTTGATACGGTGGATATCCATGCTTTAGTTTGTTATGCGTCGATTTTTTTTTCTCCTTGGGGCCGCCTCTGCTCTGATTGCGCGCTTTGCGGATGTTCACAGTGTGTTGGGCCTAAACTACGCCGCCATCATCATTCCAGATGGGGTTCGGGGGGCCGTGTGCGCTTGCTCTTCTGTATAATTTATTTATTAACCATGTCGATGTTTAGATTAGGAATGTTTATATATTTCCGTATGCATGTCAACACGACCTGTTTATGTTCATTATTCTACGCAAACCACGGACCTTTTGTGCATTCTTTGCTCGTCATGTGACGCAAATTTAACTTATCCGGACCAGGCTTGCATTGTCACAAGTACGCTTGGTGCCACATACCAGATCATAGTCTTTGCTCTCATGCATCTAATAATGTTGTGGAGTTAATTGACATAGCATTATTGCTTGCATAAAAAGGCTACCTCCAACATCGAGCGATCGATGAGACCTGCTGCGATATCTGGTGCAATGTCAAATGTCAATGCAAATAAACATAGATGTTTTGTATTTTAAGGGTGTATGTGCCCCCCTCCCCTCCCCTAAAAAAGAAAAGAAAAGAAACGAAATTATGACCTCGCCGTTGCTCATGTTACGGTATCATATCTGGGAATTATTCGTAAATTTACCTAGAGCTGATTCGACATGCTTATTCATTAATCCGTTCATTTCTTTCTTTGTTCATGTCCCTTAGTTTGTGTATTTGCTTGCTGCTCGGTTTCTTTGGCGATCGTTTGTCAGTGTTTTCACCTTGAGTGTCAACTCACCATCTGCATACACCGCGTAAGCATGAGCCAAGCGCCCGGTACTCACCATCTGGATCGGCCGTCCCTGTGCAGAATCCAAGGGCTGCCGTGCCGCAGTCGCCAACGGCCCCCCGCGCCGCACCACCTCACCCGCCGAACCGCTCGCAGCGCCCATGCTGCGACCGCGGCGCGCGCGTCAGCTGCCTCGGCCGTCACGCTCCTCGACTCGGTGGTAATCATCAATCGCTCCCACGCCGGCAATGGCGTCCGCGCCCATCTCTCCCCCGCAGCATCACCACTCGCTCCAGCGGCGCTCGTACAACAGCTGCTGCGGCCTCCATAGTGCCTCCACCCCCTTCGGCCCCGCCTGTTCGTCGTCGTCGAGCGGACGCGGCAGCCCGTTATCAGGTTCGTCTCGATCGCCCCCTCCCTCCCTTCTCCCGCAAAGCGATTGCGTTCCGCGTCCTGCGAATTTGTGTTCTGGTGCTTTGGGAGGGACATGGGCCCGTGGAGCTTTTCTGATGGGAGACGGTCACAAGGGGAACGAGACCACGCCGCTCGATTTCATAGCTGGCGGACTGAATTTTGACGGTTGTGCTGAGTCATTCACATGCCTGGTGGTTTGTTCGATCGGGTTACGTAGCTTGATATGTGCAGTATTTGATCAGGAAGTTTCAGTTCAGCAACGAGTTCAGAGTTCAGTTGATTTGGCCAGGAAGGTTTTCTTACTGTACTTGATCGAGAGGTTTCAGCTAAGCACGGGACGAATTGACATCGAAATGGGCTACAGTTAACAGTTACAGTATATGAGATGAATTCTGATGTCTCTCAAACTATTCAGCATTTAAGCATAAATGCATCTCAAATGATTCGGGAAGCCAGTCCCAAATACAACCTCTATTCGTTTTTTTTTTCTGTTGGCGCTGGTTAGTTCAGAACTGAGGAAGTAAATATTTATCGCCTTGCATTTATGTGTTGCACATCGCAGGACTGAAATCTGCCAGAAACCTTTATTTTCATCCAGTATCAAGGAGGACTCCTGTATCGTGTTCATCGATGGATTCATCCAAAACAAAGCAAGGCCCAGACCATCTCCTCGTTCTTGTTCATGGCATCATGGCAAGGTAACTCCTGCCATAGATCCTAGGCCTCCTTTTAGCAAGTTGTGGACATAAATTTTGCAGAAGTTTTAAGTAACGCATTCGTCTCATGACAATGTTTGCTTATTTTCTTTAATCAAGCTTTCTTTTTTTTCTCTCTTGATTTTTACTGACAAGTTTACTTCATTCCACATTTGTTGCAGCCCCAGCGACTGGACATATGGGGAAGCAGTGCTCAAGAGGCGGTTGGGTGACAATTTTTTCATCTATGGTAAGGCACGCTAGTATTAGATTCTGCATTCTTAGCTATCATCTACCCATTGCCTCTGGTTTTATGGCGTACTAATAACTGGATGCACGAAAAATGGTGTAGATAGTCCCCCTAAAAAAGGGAATATGTCACCCACTGGCCACTGCATTATCGTAACTTCATAGGTTTAGAGTTTCAACAATTTATAAGCTGTGCTTAGCCATAATGAGCAAATGTTTTTCTCTGCAGCTAGTTCATCAAACATCTACACAAGAACCTTCGATGGGATTGATATATCTGGAAGAAGGTTAGCAGATGAAGTACGTTCTTGAAAGTTACTCCTAGAAATGTTTTTGAGCATTCACCTTTCAGGAGACTCCTGTCTTCTGTTCCTGATGAACCGCTTAGAACCTCTGACAATTATGCCTTCTGGTTTCAGGTCTCGGATTTGGTTAGGAAGATGTCCAGCTTGAGAAAGATTTCCTTCCTGGCACATTCTTTGGGTGGTTTGTTTGCTAGATATGCTATTTCCATACTCTATTTGCCGGAAACAAAGAACAAAGGTCAGAGTGGCGCACGCAATGTGCCTACAACAAAAGAATCTGAAAAATCACAATGCACTTCAGGATTAGGGGCAATTGCTGGACTGGAGCCAATAAACTTTATTACCTTAGCAACCCCACATCTTGGGGTTAGAGGAAGAAATCAGGTGGGTCACCAAAATGTGCTCAATTATATTTGTGAATTGTCGTTTTCCAGCAAAGCTTTGTTTTATTGGATACAAACTCCCTAGTTTAGTCAAATAAAACGTTTATGTAAGTTTTGAGATGCTCAGTGTGAGTTTTATGAGTCAGCCTACACACATTAGCTTGCATAATCGCTGGAGGGTCAAAAGGGAACTAGTATAATTTCGGAGAAATGCTGTGGCCTGTTGGTATTAAGGAATTCATTTACTACATTCTAGAGAAATGTTGTGGCCTGTTGGTATTAAGGAATTCATTTTCTGAAATCTCAGCTTCCGTTTCTCCAAGGGCTATCAATTCTAGAGAAACTTGCTGCACCTTTGGCTCCTTTAATTGTTGGGCGCACTGGTGCTCAACTCTTTCTCACTGATGGTGAACCTAGCAAGCCACCTCTTCTTTTACAAATGGCATCTGATCGTGAGGACAAAAAGTTCATGTAAGTGAACAAGACAAGTCAGTTTAGAGAACATGCTATCTTTGTGGAAAATGATGCTTTTCATCAAATTATTTAACAGAGTAGCACTAGCAACTTTCAAGAACCGCATTTTGTACGCTAATGTTTCATATGACCGTATCCTTCATCTCTGAATAGTTTTATATCTGCAATGTGCAAGCCGATAACGTTGTTCTCCTCCCGACTATTTCTCTGTTCTGTTTTTCTTGAGCTGCCCCAGATATGGTTGGCTGGCGAACATCTTCAATCAGGAGAGAAAAGGACCTTATAACGGTAGTACTTCCTTAAGGATTTTATTGGGAAATTACTTGCAGTACTGAATGAGTGCCATTTGAACAGATCTTAATTGATGCATTATGCAGCCTCTGCATCATTCACTAAATGGCTACAAGCACATTGTGAATGTTGAATACTGTTCACCCATACCATCGGACGGCCCCCATTTTCCTTCGAAAGCTGCCAGAGCTAAAGAAGCTGCTCAAAGAATACCAAACTTCGAAAATACCGAGGAATATCACAAAATAATGGAAGGTAAGTAAGACTTCTGCAGTGTATATATGCCTATTGGTCCCATTTCTGTATCGTGGACAGTTGACACCGATTATTCGTTTCGGAAACAGAGGAGATGATCCATGGCTTGCAGAAGGTCGGTTGGAAGAAGGTGGATGTAAACTTCCATTCCTCGCTATGGCCTTACTCTGCTCACAATAACATGCATGTATGTGCGGGACAGTTTTCTGAATGCCTTCTTTTGAAGTGACATTGTTTTTTCTACACTTGATTGAAAGTTCATGACATCATGCAGGTCAAGAATGAGTGGCTTCACAATGCTGGTGCCGGTGTGATTGCGCACGTCGCTGATAGCATAAAGCAGCAGGAGTCACGGCCATGTCTTCCTGCCAATCTGTAGCATACTGATATGCTGTAGCTTGGGGTTTCTACACTTCCTCATTCAAAAGTTTAAAGTTGCTCTCCAAGCTTAGGTCGTTGCTTCGGAATGATAGGTTGGATTGTATCGGTTGTGGTTACTTTTTGTCTTGTCCTTTATTGTCGGACACCACTCAAGTTGCTGTAAAACTCTCTCCGTCTTAATACAAATGTGCCAAGCATGATCTTGAAAGAAAAAAAAAGAAACATTACTGATATGCTGTAGCGTGGTGTATTTTCTATAGCTCGTAAAGTCATGACTGACTCCTGGTCGAAAATTACTTCCGACGGCCAGCATTCACCGAGCAACGTTCCTACAAGAAAAAATATCATAGGTGGCAGACTCTTGGATGACATGTATTTCTCACCAAAACATCTGCTTTGCACATGCCAACTTGTTCTGTGCTCCAGATTTTCACGAAGTAGTTATGCATCGAATTGTTGCAATCCAAATGTCCTATTGGTAGACGGTCCATTTTCATTCAGTTGAAGCAACTAGGGTAGATACAGTTATGCACATCCGCAACATGGTCGCGTAGCACAGCATAGAAATTTCAACGAGCGAACAGGGGCAGAATTTTTTTTTTCAAAAAGTAGTAAATTTCAAAAAAACAACAACTAGTTTTGTTCCTGTATTAGAAAACAACTTTTTATATCTAGTTCACAAAGCTTTAACAACTCTGACACATTATGTAAAAAATCTACAGCATTTGTGTTCCACTTCCATCCCACATGTCAGCCCTGTTAGTATGAGAAAGGGCTACTGTGAGGCTAACCGATGGGTTGGATACAAAAGTTGTAGTTTTCTGAAAAGTAGAGCCAAAATTGTTGCACTTTTCCGAAATTCACGTAAAAAGTTTCTAACACAAAGTTGCAAATAGTTGTAGTTTTGTGAAATTAAAAAATAGGTACACAAGAATCAGCTCCATATATCTCGGCCTGCATCCAGACAAAAAGTCTAGTGAGTGAAGACAATTAGGTACAATAATTCTTAAATCGACCAACGAAACATAAACTTTGATGACAGCCAACAAATTCAGGCAGCCATCATTCATGAACTACCTCTCTTACAGACAGACAACACTGAAACATTTGTGAGAAAAATGTTTAAGAGAATATAAAAAGAAAAATCCACATAAGACAACAACGTAGGCACAAGAATCCATGCCTAGCGCAAATTTGACCAAAGAAGCTCATTTCTACCCTTTAAAGTCACCACCCTCCAGCTTTTAACCAATGATAATCTTCAGGTGAGGCAATTATTTACAACTAGCAAACGGTGGTGAAGAACTTTTGCAGCGACAGCAGGAGGGTGAAAAAAAATTCCATGTGAATGAAGCAAAATAGATGCCTGAATAAGATGAATTCCAGCTACTGGTACTCAGGGTTGAATGCTAGAGCCTCTTGGTAGATTAGATCCTTCATTTGTTCTTCTGACAATGCATGTTGCTCAAAGTCGAAGCTGAAGGGCATTGAGCAGACTGGCTCATCACTTATGTCATGCAGTGATGCCAAATAAGGATGTGCAAGTGCGCCTTCAACTGGTCAAAAGGAGAGAAGAAAATGGAACGTTAAGCAACATGAAGGTTAATGATATAATCTGGTAAAATACTGTCAAGATGAACGATATATTTCCACCATTGTTCAGACTAGACTGCTGTGCATCAATGAGTACACGTTGGTACACATTCACCCAGTATGGCTCCAACGTTTCTATTACTGTTCTTATGAGCCAAAAGGTCACGATTCAGGATAAATTCATGAGGAATTAAGCTACGATTATCCATGGCAATGTAATTTCACTCTCAACTCTAAACATAGGACATTTTGAAATATAAAAGGTAACTCTGATACCAGAAATGACAGACAATATGAAACCTCTATATCCAGATAAAAGTGACAACTTACCAGTTATTCTCTGTCTAGGATCAAATGTAAGCATTTTTTCCACGAGGTCAATTGCTAAAGGTTGAACATGTGGAAACTTTTCAGGGAAAGATTGCCTTGCATGACGGGGAAGCTGACGGATATATCTTCTCGCATTTTCATTTACAAAGTCCAGATCAGCCTCATTTGGAGTCCCAATGAGCTGCACCAAAGAAATACAATAAGATAATAAAGCAATAAACAATATGACATATAACTTGGCACCTAGGACACTTTTTGGAATTTCAATTGGCAGGCAAAAAACAGCCAGTGAGTTCTACTTTTGTCTGCTCTTTTCTTTGCATGATATAGTTAATCGAAGGATATGATATATTCTTCCAGATAACGCAGATGCCAACTTCATATATCCTTCCAGTGTAACTTGGAAGCAGCCATGTAAGAATTAGAACAATGAACAGACCTGATCCTATCAGTGCGCAGGCAAAACTGTTGCCAAACAAATTTCATATTTAAAATGAAACATGTTTACAATCATTTATGACTAATATTATGTGCATAGAAGCTCGATCAGTATCACTGTACACTATTCAATACCTCATTAAGGGAATAATTTATACAGGTAATTTTTATTTAATAAATATCAATTTCAACAACCCAGTCATCAGTGCATTGTAGGTAGGCAGGCCTTCATATGAGGGAACAGTTAGGTGAGTGGGCGGCTTTGACTGGGTCAATTGATATATCCACAGCAACCTGGTGCTTATTACTAGCTGGGTACAGTGTTACACCATAGTTTTTAAATACGGAGTACTATCATACAATTATACTTATCCTGAAGAAATACAAGGTAACATTCATCCACCCAACTTGAATGAAGTTCAAAGTTAAGGTCTAACCTCCATAAGAAGACGTAGCTGATGGACATGGTCTCTTCCCGGAAACAGGGGCTTCCTATCCATCAGCTCCATAAATATACAGCCCACTGACCAGACATCAATTGCCGCCGTATATTCAGAGGAATTCAACAAAAGCTCAGGTGCTCTGTACCATCTTGTGACGACATATTCAGTCATAAAATCAGTTTCTGATGTGGTGCGAGCAAGCCCAAAATCACATATCTTGAGATCACAGTTTGCATTCAAAAGAAGATTGCTAGGCTTCAAGTCACGGTGAAGGACATTTGCTGAATGTATATACTTCAAGCCACAAAGAATTTGATAAAGAAAATACTGCACAGAACAAAAAAGATCACATAAAACAGTCATAAAAACATTTATAAGTTCACAAACAAGATCTATGTTCACAAATAAAGCGCGGAGAGGTGAAGGTTAGCATGCTAGAAATCCACTCAAAGATAGAGAAATGTAGCGGTTAACATGGATAAAAAGCTATGAAAAATACAGCAACAGTTCTCAGGCATAATCCAGAATCAACCCATTCCATACAAGAAAGTTACATGGACAGACAGACTACACGACCACAGGCATATTGCGCAATGTCAAATAGTGATATGTTTCTTCATTCAAATCACCCAACAAAGTCAGAACCGATTTGCAGAGTTTGAAACAAAAGCCACTACAAGTAACATACAGAATTTGATTACAAATAAGCCGCTTCAACATCAGGAATATATACTTCTAGCCAGGGATTCACTCTCGCAATGCCAATGCATTTGCAGCTGACAAGCACGTGAAGGTGTTATCTATGTTATCTCCAACCATTGCTACATATAGTTGCTTAACAACTCCATTCTCTTGTGAGATCACTAAGTTGTATGATTCTGTAATATATACCTCCATTTCATACAAATCTCATCTAGCTTGGACCAATATAATACAATTCCCTTAATCCAAGTTTAATAAATGCATTCAAAGAATCCAATCATACCATTGTTCTTGTAAAACATAAAGGTTATTGACGTCACATATAGGTGGTCCTTTGGGAACCTGCACCTAAGCATATCAAGGTTATAATGCTGCCTACTGGTGGTACTCATGGAAGTGCTAAGAAATAGAGCACTTGATCAAATATATCTGATGTTTAGATTCATTTTCAACTTGCAAAATTCAAGATCTTCAAAGAGCCAAAATATGTATCAGCAGACATCATACTTTCACTTTGCAGGTCAATATTTAACATCCTAAAATTTTCGGTCCTAAAGCAAGAAAAAATTCGCAGAAACAGAACTTGAAACATAGACCAACCAGAAACAGAAAAACAGTAGACTTTCAACCAAATCTCACACATCACGTGAGGCAATTGACAGTTAGTTGCATTCCTTAAAAGATCAAAAGAAGTACCTGGCAGTGTTCCTCGGACAAAGCTTGATTAGAACGAATAATTTGGTGCAGATCAGTATCCATCAATTCATACGCAATATACACATCATTAAATGCCTCCCTCTGGGCAGGAGGTATGATATCCCTTATTGCAACAATCTGCATAGAAAAACAAATTTGATTCAGATATAGTAGTTCTGATACTGGAATCTATATCCACTATTGCTCCAATAACTACAGACAAGCCTCACTAATAATATTTACGTAAGGAAAACCTATAAATTATGTATTCCCCATAACGGAAATGGGAAAGGCCGTGTCGAAGAAAAAATGATGTTTTTCCGTAGGCTGCCCAAATTTCACTGATGTAACAGGTCTGGTGATTTCAGTTTATTTGCACAGTAACGGTTTTAGCCTGGAATTCAGCTGTCAGTTTTATACTACTGATTTATCCTCCACAATAGAAACTATAACTGCGTACCATCTACAATGAACATTTATCGCTGCACATACTAATTATGAAGGTTTCATGCTTTCTTTTGTCTTTGGAAAGTGTCTAAAACCAATTTGTTACCTTTTGTGGCAAATCTGCATATTAGGCAGCATATGTTCACACATGTCGTGTGATACTTTTGGATCACTGACATGAAGAATAGTACAACGAACACGACTCGCATAACTTTTCAGGAAAGTCTATATAAGTAGCTGAACAATAACGTATACACTACAAATTAAGTAGTACAATAATAAGCACTAACTGACCTTGACTAATCCAACAATCTTCTTTCGTGCACGTGACTTTTCAACAATAAAAGGGGACAGACAAAAATGGCAGACTCGTGCGTACGACTTCCGTCATGTCATTTATTTTACCACGGTGGTTATTGAGCAGTTACAAATTTACTAATCATAGTCCAATTATTAAGCTCACTTCAAAAGCATGCAACAGCTTTCAAGACAGTAACGGCTTTGACGTTACCGGTAATTCAAAAGGTATATAACTAACACTGATCATTTAAAAGAAAATGTGTACGTTCTGACAACCTAAAACAATTGATACGTTGGTAGAATACGACAAACTTTTGGTTTGGACTCCTGTTACATAGTCTGTTACATTAACAGTCCAAGGCCAGCATCTATACAGAAAGTGATCCCGTGTCTTTCCAATACAAGTAAAACTGTTCCTGAGTCCCCTACCAACTGGGCACACACATCCACTACATTCCCATCGGATTGGGATGATCTAGCAAAAAGGACAGCACAAAGTTGGTCCTCAAGTGACTCTCACTTTTGACATCAGCAGCCAAGAGCTGCTGCAGGTTCTGTTCACATCATTTCCACCCCTCAACTTCTTCAAGAGCACCATGAATGACACCTCAAAAAGTGGTTGGCTCCTTTAAAGGCATGGCTACAATTCCTACTCCTGAACTTGTCGTCCCCAGCCACGGGGAGCAAAGGAAAGTTCCCCTAGGTTAGGCGAGCTGTAGCGAACCCAATCATTTAAGCAACTAACCCCAACCTCCCCCGATTTAATGCAACCGGCAGACAAGCATTTAACGAGAATCTCAAATATGCTCCCCTTGGAGACTAAAAAATTAATCTGGGATCATTTGGCAGAGGTGCTGGACGGATCAGCGGGTGGCGCGGGTTAGACTAACATTCTCATGGTCCATGTGGCGCAGCAGCTTGATCTCGCGGAGCGTGCGCTTGGCGTCGATCTTGTTGTCGAAGGCGTTGGCGATCTTCTTGATCGCCACCTGCTCCCCAGTCTCCGAGTTGAGCGCCGAGCTGCCAAAACACACAGAGAGAGACGCATGAATCAGAGAGAGACACCGGCGGATTGGAACGACGCGCGAATCAGAGGAGGGAGAGGGGGCGGACCAGACGATGCCGTAGGCGCCCTTGCCGATGGGGAGGATGGGGGGCTTGTACTTGGCGGTGACCTCGAACACGTTGCCGAAGATGTTGTACTGGATGAACCGCCCGCCGTGGCTGAGCGTTGCCTGGATGTTTTCCATCATCCCTCGTATAACTTCGTATAATGT